>CM042380.1:3704168-3934168 GCA_023634145.1 Thymallus thymallus | reverse complement strand
CTAACACTGGTATACGTCTAATTCTGACTGTTTGTATGTCAATCTGCACAAAGCCGGCACTTTGTCTGCAGGTTTTTGTTTTTTAATTTCAGTTAAGACCTAGACAACCAGGTGAGGGGAGTTCCTTACTAATTAGAACCTTAATTAATCAATTAAGTACAAGGGAGGAGAGAACCCGTAGACACTCTGCCCTCCATGGAATGAGTTTGACATGTGTTTTACAGACAATAACTTCCCAGGATACATTTATTCTATATATATTTTAAACATGTCCATTGTTAAGTGTATTCTCCTTGTACACAGACACCTGCTCTGTCCCCTACTACAGGAAAAGTCCAGTCCACAGGCGTTACACCTCGTCAAGGTATAAGGTCTATGACAGTCTTCCCCCTGGCATGGACCCTCCCTCCTCAGGGAAGCTCCCCAGCACCCAAGACCCTACCCTGGGGGAGTTACCCCATGGTTTCCACCACCTGTACACTAGCATTGAGTATGAGTGTGCCTCCCCTCTCTATCGGCACTATGGTAGCCCCCGACGCACCTGTCTGAAGACTGGCAGGTGGAGTGGGCGTCATGTCTCCTGCTCGCCAGGTGAGGGCAACACTGACTTAAAGAAAAGCTGCAAAGAAAGGGAGATGTTCTCAAACTTAGTCAGCCAATGAACGGATTAGTTTTACGAATATGGTCCCACTTTATTTGATAAATGTTTACAATTTAGTACACATTAATCAACATTTCAGATCAATGTACAAGTGTCCCTAATACATTTGCGTCATTTAGCAGACACTCGGGTTAAGTGCCTTGCTTAAGGGCACATTGTAATTTTTTTCACCTAGTTGGCTCGGTTTTTGAACCAGCGACCTTTCGGTTACTGGCCAAACACTCTCAACCACTAGGCTACCGACATCCATAGGTAACATGGTTGTTAGAAACATAGTCAGAAACAACCTATTTCCACTCCCATCTCTGATACCTACTCCTCTCTCTTTTTGTAACAGTGTGTGGTCAACTCCCAGCAGCCTACAGCCCTCAGAACCTCACTGAGATTGGCTGGCCCTGGCACGCAGCCGTCTACCTCCGCTCCCCCAGCATCCGCAGTGCTGGCTCTGGCCTACAGGGGACACCAGAGGAGGCCTCCTATCCCTGGCAGCTGGCGTGCAGTGGAGCACTAGTCACCCAGCTCAGTGTGCTGGTGGCAGCTCACTGCCTGGTGGTGGCAGGAGTGGGCAAGCCGCAGTGGGTAGATCCAGCCAACATTAAAGTGGTGATGGGAATACACAGCCAGAGCCGGATGAAGACAATGCAACAACTTCAGGTGTGTGTGAGTGATGCTAGGCTAGGGGGATGCTGTATCTACACACAGGGTCAAAGTGTGAGCGTAAAATGTCTCTTGAAGTCCGTGGATACAGTTTTGAAGCCATTATAATGCTGTCATGAGAATGTCTAAAAGGGGCAATCTGCAGTTGCAATCAAGTCTGGCATTTCAAAGTGGAAATGATAAACTTCAGAAGCCTTTCTAACCCTCATATACACTACAAGTTGTACCTTTCCTGCACTGTTCTCCTGCAACAGGGTGATCAAATTAAGATCCTACATCTGTATGACACACTGGTATAAATCATATATTGTCATGTCAATGGGAGATGTAGGAAACTAAGGTTGGGAGTTTGTCCTAAACAATTAGACCTTGTTGCGTTATGCACAAACACTTGTCCCCTCCTGACAACAGATTGTAAGACTACCGCACCGACCAAATCTCAAATCACATGGCAAGTCAGTAAGCTGTGCTTAGGTCCTGCCAAGTTGCATGCTGGGGCACTTATGTGTTTAGACTGAGCCAAGCAAGCTGCCACTGCTCCAACTCTCCGCACGGCATTCATTTTGGTTCAATCTGCTTCATGTCTCCTCTGATCCAACAGGTTTCCTCTGTCCTGGCCCATCCCAGCTTTGATCCTGTGACACTGGACTCGGACCTGGCCGTTCTGAAGCTACGGGACAAGGCCAAGATCAGTGAGCGTGTGCTGCCCGTGTGTCTCCCCAAAATGCAAGGCGGGGAGGTGACCGCCACACAGGGCTATGCCACAGGCTGGCTCATTGCATCTGACTCAAGGTCCAGTTCCAAACCAAGCATAGACGCCGAGACAGCCCAGACTGGAGTGGTCGAGTTGGGGGATGTCGTTCAGTGCGAGAGGCAGTTTGCTCAGAGCGGGGCCCCTGTCACCATCACTGATAATATGCTGTGTGCAATGCGCCACCCTCTCAATCCCACCAAGCCTTGTCCCACTGTCAGTGCAGGCATCACAATCATACCATCTCCTGCCACTAAACCATCATCGGGTCCTTCGGAGGAACAAGGGGACAATAGTGTTGTCTGGGAGCTTCTGGCTTTAGAAAGTTTTGGTTATGAGAAATGGAACTGTGGCCCAGTGCTTTACACAGTCCATACACGGATAAACAACTTCAAAGACTGGATACAAAAAAACATGAAGTAGATCTCTGAACCCCGATTAGACTCCATGTCTCAGCTACTGTCACCATCATTGACAGTCTGTTTTATTTTCTAACTCACTATGCGAGTTCACTGAAAAAGATAACAGGGCTAAAGTGCATGGCAGTGTATTCAGCTGAGCCAATTGAAAACTTCCTAAGACAAGATGTTAGGAGGACAGTCATCCCTGGCACTATTTACTATCATGTATATTTAGCACTAATTACTATTATGTACACTGAACATAAATATAAATGCAACATATAAAGTGTTGGTTCCGTGTTTCATGAGCTGAAATAAAAGATCCCAGAAATGTTCCATATGCCTAAAAAGCGTATTTCTCTCAAATGTTGTACACAAATGTGTTTACATCCCTGTTAGTGAGCATTTCACCTTTGCCAAGATAATCCATCCACCTGACAGGTGTGGCATATCAAGAAGCTGATTAAACAGCATGATCATTACACAGGTGCACCTTGTGCTGGGGACAATAAAAGGTAATTTTAAAATGTAACATAATGCCACAGATGTCTCACGTTTTAAAGGGAGAATGCAATTGGCATGCTGACTGAATGTAATGTTAATTTCTCTACCATAAACTGCCTCCAACGCCGTTTTAGAGAATTTGGTAGGAAGTCCATCCGGTCGTCCCACCGCAGACCACGTGTATGGCGGTTTGCTGATGTCAACGTTGTGAACAAAGTGTCCCATGGTGGCGGTGGGATTTTGGTATGGGCAGGCAGAAGCTATGGACAATGAACACAATTGCATTGTATCGATGCACAGAGATACAGTATTTGTATTTATTTTGGATCCCCATTAGTTGCTGCCGAGGCAGCAGATACTCTTCCTGGGGTTTATTATGGATCCCCATTAGTTCCTGCCAAGGCAGCAGATACTCTTCCTGGGGTTTATTATGGATCCCCATTAGTTCCTGCCAAGGCAGCAGATACTCTTCCTGGGGTTTATTATGGATCCCCATTAGTTCCTGCCAAGGCAGCAGATACTCTTCCTGGGGTTTATTATGGATCCCCATTAGTTCCTGCCAAGGCAGCAGCTACTCTTCCTGGGGTTTATTATGGATCCCCATTAGTTCCTGCCAAGGCAGCAGATACTCTTCCTGGGGTTTATTATGGATCCCCATTAGTTCCTGTCAAGGCAGCAGATACTCTTCCTGGGGTTTATTAAGGATCCCCATTAGTTCCTGCCGAGGCAGCAGCTACTCTTCCTGGGGTTTATTATGGATCCCCATTAGTTCCTGCCAAGGCAGCAGATACTCTTCCTGGGGTTTATTATGGATCCCCATTAGTTCCTGCCAAGGCAGCAGATACTCTTCCTGGGGTTTATTATGGATCCCCATTAGTTCCTGCCAAGGCAGCAGATACTCTTCCTGGGGTTTATTATGGATCCCCATTAGTTCCTGCCAAGGCAGCAGATACTCTTCCTGGGGTTTATTATGGATCCCCATTAGTTCCTGCCAAGGCAGCAGATACTCTTCCTGGGGTTTATTATGGATCCCCATTAGTTCCTGTCAAGGCAGCAGATATTCTTCCTGGGGTTTATTATGGATCCCCATTAGTTGCTGCCGAGGCAGCAGATACTCTTCCTGGGGTCCAGCTAAATTAAGGCAGTTATACATTTTAAAAACATAATACATCCACAACAGGTTTCACAACATATACCATGACGAGATCCTGAGGCCCATTGTCATGCCATTCATCCGCCACCATCACCTCATGTTTCAGCATGATAATGCACGGCCCCATGTCGCAAGGATCTGTACACAATTCCTGGAAGATGAAAATGTCCCAGTTCTTCCACGGCCTGCATACTCACCAGACATGTCACCCATTGAGCATGTTTGGGATGCTCTGGATTGACGTGTACGACAACGTGTTCCAGTTCCCGTCTATATCCAGCAACTTCGCACAGACATTGAAGAGGAGTGGGGCAACATTCCACTGGCCACAATCAACAGCCTGATCAACTCTATGAGAAGGAGTTGTGTGGCGCTGCATGATGCTAATGGTGGTCACACCAGATACTGACTGGTTTTCTGATCCACACCACTACCTTTTCTTTTAAGGTATCTGTGACCAACAGATGCATATCTCTATTCCCAGTTGTGAAATCTGTAGGTTAGGGCCTAATTAATTGACTGATTTCCTGATATGAACTGTAATTGTTGCATGTTGCGTTTATATTTTTGCTCAGTATTTATTTAGCACTAATTACTATAATGTATATTGATTTACTACTCATCCAATTAGATTGTTGACCGCAAATGTCATGACCTGCAAGGAAATTATGAGGATTTTAGAAGTCATACGCATCACTTGCAAGGCCAGGAAAACGTACTGTACTGTATTATACTATATTGTACTGTACGTACTGTGTGAAAGTGAATGTGTGTTGTGTGTACCTGCGTGTCTGTGTTTGTGTGTGTGAGCCTCACTGCAGACAGTCAAACATGTGCTGTCAGTCATTTAGAATCACTTAGAGGATTTGTTCTTATCCTCTGTGTGTCAGACTCAGAGTGACACCTCAGCTTTCCCCCGGCTCCTCAGAACAGGACGACACCCTTAGCGCCAATGGAATTACGCAATGGGAGATTCTCAGTTGGATTTCCTTAACTCCTCGCGTCCTCTCTCCTCGCCTCCTTCTCAAGACTCGTTGGAGGAGAAGGTCAGAGGGGTTTTGAGATGGAGGTGAGGAGAGAGGACGCGAAGAGTCAAGGAAAGACAATTGAGATTCTTCCCATGCATGCTACCATAGCAACAGTCACTACCATGGTTAGTGTGGATATCAACGGGTAACCCAAGTCATGGTTGACCATAAAATCGAATGTATTTGAGAAGTGGTTGGAATGGCACACTGAAGCTACTGTTACTGTTCTCCAAATCAATGATTCACATAATAACTGTACATATTCTAGCTCCAGGGTAGAAGCCAGGTACACTAATGAAAACAAGTCATTGTGATACTCAAGAAGACACCGTAGCAGTTTAGTGGCCTTGCAGTTAAGTAATGCTCTCGTTATAATGAAAACCAAATGTATCTTTAATAGAGAGCCATGAGATGTCAGGGGATTGTTCTAGACTTTCACTTGGAGGATCCAGGTTGTCATGATACTGTAAATAGAAATGGTGATGGAAGCCTGATCATCCATTGGTTCTTAGCTTGGAGTACAACCCCCCCTCCTCTCTTTCCATCACACACCTGAGTGTTTGTCTGGACAGAGGGAGGTGCAAGGCTTTCCTTTACTAACAGAATAGTAATAGTAGGAGCTCTGGGGAAAGACCTGATGCTGTCCTTGAATGAAACTACTCACCTGCGTCATTGAACACAGATTTGAGAGGATTTCAATTTTAGAGAATTCAAGGCCTATGTCTGAGTGAAAGTTTTAATATCTGGAGATTCACAAAGCATCTCAGAAAAGTCCAAGGAATCCTGTTAAGCCCTGTTTTAAGACTGAAAAACTTCCCAGCTCACAGCAGGTTTTAGGATGATGTTAAGATGCTACCCAGACAACTCTGAGCCAGGGATAAAATCAAGTTTATCTCAGGTACTGCAAAGGAGATATAGTGATGACGCTCATTGACATTGTTGCAACCACTGTGAGCTCTATAGTATGCATTAGACAACCACTGTGAGCTCTATAGCACGCATTAGACAACCACTGTGAGCTCTACAGTACGCATTAGACAACCACTGTGAGCTCTATAGTACGCAGGGTATAGATTATTTATAGATACTGTTGTATGTAGGGCTAGATTATTTATAGATACTGTTGTATGTAGGGCTAGATTATTTATAGATACTGTTGCATGTAGGGCTAGATTATTTATAGATACTGTTGCATGTAGGGTATAGATTATTTATAGATACTGTTGCATGTAGGGCTAGATTATTTATAGATACTGTTGCATGTAGGGCTAGATTATTTATAGATACTGTTGCATGTAGGGCTAGATTATTTATAGATACTGTTGTATGTAGGGCTAGATTATTTATAGATACTGTTGCATGTAGGGCTAGATTATTTATAGATACTGTTGCATGTAGGGCTAGATTATTTATAGATACTGTTGTATGTAGGGCTAGATTATTTATATATACTGTTGCATGTAGGGCTAGATTATTTATAGATACTGTTGCATGTAGGGTATAGATTATGTATAGATACTGTTGCATGTAGGGTATAGATTATTTATAGATACTGTTGCATGTAGGGCTAGATTATTTATAGATACTGTTGCATGTAGGGCTAGATTATTTATAGATACTGTTGCATGTAGGGCTAGATTATTTATAGATACTGTTGCATGTAGGGCTAGATTATTTATAGATACTGTTGTATGTAGGGCTAGATTATTTATAGATACTGTTGCATGTAGGGCTAGATTATTTATAGATACTGTTGTATGTAGGGCTAGATTATTTATAGATACTGTTGTATGTAGGGCTAGATTATTTATAGATACTGTTGCATAATTTGAGCCAGTTTGCTACAGCAGGAAAATAATCCAGCAGCAACAGGACATTTTAAATTATTATGTGGATTATAATTAATGGACATTTTTGTAGAGCTTGATACATTTTTCGTCTGGGAAAATCTAGTCTGAAATTTCTAAATGGAAATTACAAACTTCAGAAGCCTTTTTAGCTTCGCTGATTAGCTCCAATGCTAACCAGTGGTAGCTTATGCTAGTGGTGATGCTAATTTACAGTTTCCCATGGTTTGGCTGTGATTGCTCAGAAATGCACACTCATCTTTGAGCATAAATTAGCAAAGATACAGGAAAAAGGGCTTCCCCTTTGGAGGGTATGTAAATTCATGAAATCTGTGATTGATAATTTTAGCATAGGGAATTATTGATTGTCTGTACATTCTGCCATTTTTGAGGTAGTCTGTTTCAATTAACTAGATGAATTAACTAAACAATAATTTAGTAGGCCATTTGCCTTGTTCAGCTGGTGGCCATTTTGTCATGAGTTGAACATTTGTCCAGTTGGGAAGGAGGCCCAGTAATGACAGACAGAAACATCAATGTTTACATTATGCCATTGTACCTTGCGGAATCAGAGACATGGGAAGAGTTGTGTAATTATTATTTGTTATTTTGATAATTGTGTGCATTAGTGTCTAGTCTCTCTAGACAGACAGGTCATTTTGTAGTGAAGAAATGCTGAATCTGCTGTTTATCCACTTTCACCCCTAGAAGAACTACATAGAGTTACATGAGATTTGGTTCAGGGTTCCGAGATTTCATTGAATTTAATGAAATTATTTTATTAAGACGGAACAGCAAAGACACTTGTTGGGTAAAGATTGCTAAACTGATATGTCCAACTAATTTCTATGTTATTTTCAACTATGCTAAGATATCAATGGTAGGGAAAATAAGATGCAGGGAATTACCATCGTAAAACGACTGGATGCAGCAACCCGGTACAGATTATAATTCAGGGAAAGTGGCAGCAAATATTTTGGGCCAATTTGAGCCAATTCACCACCTTAGGTGTCCAGGACACTGTGAGCATGAAAGGATCAATGTACATTATATAAGATAAACAGATGCATGCTGGTAATTGTATTTCTACTTGCATGGTATTGACATATTAATTGAATGTTCATTACTGGTAGTACAATCTTTCATTCTTGGATTGTAAGATTGTCTATTTTTTTTTTAGTTTAAAAGAAAATTTTAGAAAAATTATGAAACATTTTTGAAGATACTGTATATTCTTAGGGAGTGGTAAGTTAACTCACATCATGGTATAGCTGTTGTGTCATGTGTGTACATTTGCGCATGTGTGTATGTCCCTGTATGTGTATGTGTGGTAGATTAGGAGAGCTCAGGACAGATTAGTTATTTATAGACACCATGTCCTCTCATCATGGTTTGTGTGGTCAGGTGGAGTTGCGTGAGGAATGTGTACCTGAGGGGATGGAGTCCCGCGTGGGGAGGCTTGAGATAGAAACAGATGCACCTTCTATCTCCCTTCATGAGGACTTACCTACTGGACACAAACTGGTTGAATCAATGTTGTTTCCACGACATATCAACAAAAAACTTTGAGGTGATGATGTTGAATCAATGTGGAAAACTGATTAGATTTGCAAAAAGTAATCAAAGTAAACGGGTGTTGGAACATTAGCCTTATTTTTCACACAACTTTGAACCAAAATCCTAATGACATGGTAAAATGTTGAATTCACTTAAATTGACAACTAAATCAAATGTAAATCAAAACTAGACATTGAAGTGACATCTGTGGTCAGTGGCACCATGGCTCAGAGATGGGTAACTCCACACCCATGAAGATCAGAGATCACTTCCTGCAACAAACCAGACCCCCACCAGGGGAAATGTAACACTCACAGGAAGTAGTCATATGTAGCTGAATTCTAGAGCAGATTTGTTCTGTCTCTGGTAATGCCATAATATGCATTACTTGTCACAGATCCCCCCGGTACTGCTGCTCATTCCATTCACCAGCTCCAGAGGTCCACGTCACCAGCCTTCTAGTCACTGAACTGGATCATTACCACCAACCCTGGACTGTCTTGTCTCATTACACACACCTGGTTCCCATTCCCCCTGATTAGTATGTTATATACTGTATGTGCCCTCTGTTCCCCATTGTCCTTGTCGATCATTGTCCCATGTCCGTTGGTCTTGTGAGTACCTGTGCTCTGTTGTATCGGCTTTCATGTCACGTGTTATTGTGCACTTGTTATGTCGGGTCTCGTCTTCTGTATTATTTAGAGGTTTACACTTCACTCTTTTGTTTGGGTTACATCCCTGTGTTTTATATATCTACGTGTTTGTTTTGGTCTTCGTCCCCGTTGTTTTTCATGACGTACCCTCTTGCATGAGAACTTTCCTACATGCAGGAAATTTAAAACTTCTTGTGCGTTTCCACTTTTAAAATTCTTAATTTTAATTTACGAAAACATCCATTAATTATAATCCACGTAATAATTAATATTTCCTTTTGCTGCAGGATTATTTTCAAATGAATCCTTCTGAACTCTCTGGAACAACTGCACGAGTGTTGCTCACATCTCAAGTCATGAACTATCAGGATGATATGTTTCCTTTGGAAATCTTTTATCCCCTCATTGGAAGACCCAAAGATAGATATCCGTGTGACTTATCCAATAGGGATTATTTAAATAGCAACTGCAAAGAGGCCTGTAAAAGGTGCTACATTGAATGTGGGGGACAGAGAAAAGCCAACCCCCGATATAATTTGGATGACTTTAAGGCATACATTAGGGGAATGATAATCTCATACTCGGCACTACCTTAGAAAAATCCCATAAAAGATCTTAACAAGGTAAAGAAGAAAATACAATGTCAAGGCTTAAACAGGATTACGATCTTTTACTTTTGAAGAGAGCCAACAACTACACTCCAAAAATTATGGGTCCAACAAGGGTTCTTCTAAGATCCTCATAGTTCTTTGAAGAACCTTCAGGTTCTTGGCACTGAAAATTACCACCAAAATGTTATTCCAAGAACCCTATAGGAGGTGGGGTTCATCAAGGAACCTCCTGCCCAACTGAAACATTTTGATTTGAATTTGAAAGGAACTTTACTGAAAAATGTAAAGGTTTCCTCAATTTAAGGTAAGGTTTATACCTTGTATGATCTACATTGATATTCTTTAATGATTCTACCATCTATCTTTTCATATTTGTGCCAATCTTTCTAAAACAGAAAATGGACACAATTCAATGGATATCAATCAACAAAGAGGTAAGACTATGTCTGCTATAAGACGATGTTGAAGGCTGGCTGTATTGGAGGCAGATGACTGAACTGCTCACTGTTGTGTCTGTGTCTGCAGGCATCTGAACAAAATCCAAGGTATGAATACTGTCGTGTGCATTTTTTGTTAATCATCTGTATAATTACTGTTTTTTGGATTCAGACTTCACCCCCTCCGTACACCTCTGATGAACATAACAGGAAACCTGTTCGATCACCATGCACTGTAAAATCATTCTGGCTATGGATACGGAGAACATCAACACGTCAGAGGATAGACCCAGTGGACTCGGGTTTCTGCTGGGAGTTTTCCTCATATTTAGATTTTTTTATTCTGCTTTGCCACTAAAATCATAATAAACACTGAGACAAAAATATTGTGTTATTGTTATGCTTATTATTATTATTATTATTATGAATAGTATTATCGGTATTATGAATAGTATTATTATGAATAGTATTATTATTATGAATAGTATTATTATTATTATAATAGGGGGTAGATAAAAAATGAACCCCAAAAGGTTCTTCAAAAGGTTCTTTGAGTATCCATTAAAAGGGGTCCTTTGAAGAACCCTTTTAAAAATAGACACTTACAAACAAATACAAGAACATGTTTCAGTTTAATACAACACAAATAAACAAGATATAGATTTATCAAAAAAGGCTTTCAACTGTCTGGAATGGCTTTTTCTTTATGAAATAGTTTCAGTATGATAAAAAGATATTCCAAAATTATTTGGTGAATTTTCTTTTGCCCTTATTAGCCCATAGAAACGTATTGAATAACAGATTCACTACATGGAACAACAGATAGTCCTTACTGCTATTAGACCATAGAAACGCATTGAATAACAGATTCACTACATGGAACAACAGTCCCCAAAAAAATCTAAAGGAAGTTTGTTCTGAAGTGTCTGTACTTTATCTGAGATATACAGTAAGAAAGATCAGGGAACATGTGGTATTTTTTTTACACATATTTAACCCCTTATTCTTGGCACTTAACAGTCTCCATATACTGTATACTTCCATTCATTTTTTCAACTGGTACCGGCGGACCTTCAGACAAGGCCTGTGAGGCCTGTGGGGAACCTAGACAACCGACATGTACGTGTTTGTGAGAGTCTCACCTCATATTAGCCCAAACTGTTCGGACGCTACAGACAGAGGTTGGCAGATCGGCGGTACCGACTTCAGACGAGTCCCAAGATGCTTGTGGGGGCAGTAGAGCGAAACCAAACCACACCGTGCTTGTGAGAGCCTGATCATCCCGGACATCAACCTTACTTAAACAGCGGCAGCACACAAAGGGTTATTCTAAAGGGTTATTCTAAAGGGTTATTCTAAAGGGTTATTCTGAAGGGTTATGCTAAAGGGTTATTCTAAAGGGTTATTCTAAAGGGTTATTCTGAAGGGTTATTTTAAAGGGTTATTCTGAAGGGTTATTCTAAAGGGTTATTCTAAAGGGTTATTCTAAAGGGTTATTCTGAAGGGTTATGCTAAAGGGTTATTCTAAAGGGTTATTCTGAAGGGTTATTCTAAAGGGTTATTCTAAAGGGTTATTCTAAAGGGTTATTCTGAAGGGTTATTCTGAAGGGTTATTCTAAAGGGTTATTCTAAAGGGTTATTCTGAAGGGTTATGCTAAAGGGTTATTCTGAAGTGTTATTCTAAAGGGTTATTCTACAAGGACAAGGAATAGAATATGGAACCTTTTTCATCCTTCTCTAAGAAAGGGTTCTAAAAGGATTCTTTGAATGTAGAAAATGTTCTACCTGGAATGATAACGGGTTCTTCTAAACTCTTTATTGTTCTAGTGTGGGTTGAAAGTATGTATCTTGTCTGATTCATTACTACTCAAACTTCCCTCTCCTCTTTGTTTACGTCTGGCTTGGCCATACGACGCAGATATCACTTAAATGCAACAGCCAAGTAGTCTTGCTCTTCAGCAGAGAATCTTGTGCGTCTTCATCCCGCCTCACATCCGAGGGAAAAGCATTACAGTGCATGCTGAAAGGACGGACCAGACAGGTAGAGGAGGAGAAAGAGGAGGGCACCAAGGATTTCACTCGCTGCTTACAATTAAGCTAAACTTGACTCCACCCTTCCTACTTTGGGAGCCCAGAGTCCAGCCTGCAGGTTGGTCACTTCAGGTCTACACACATGCTTGGATGAGTTGGCTTCAGTGACTGCGGATACCATTCTTAGTCTTCCATGGGCATTTCTGGTTATTCATTGTATTTCGACTGGATGCTGAGAAGGTGCTGCTGGCTTTCTTGTTGAGTTCTACTACTGCATAGCCTCCAGATTGCTACATTCCCTTATTTAAGGGGCAAGGGACCTTCAAACATTTGTGGATCTTCACTGAATCTCCAAGATGGATAGACCGTGAATTTACCTTACTTTCTTTGACTCTATCCTTGCAGCCCATGGCTGACTGAGTGGTAACTCTTTACGTTACTTTCCATTCCAAATTATACAACAACTACAGGTAAGCTTTAATATGAAAGGTTTGAAAAGTTTTCTTGAAGTGTTCCAGAATGTATACATTCTCTTGAAACCGTCTACATTCTACGTTTACTGTACTGTATTTATTTATTCACTACTAGGCATTTGCTTTTTGAAGGCATGATTGAAAGTTTGCATTTAACAGTTTTATGCTACAGTATTGTCAAGTAGAACTCCCTCATCACAGTTTTATGCTACGGTATTGTCAAGTAGAACTCCCTCATCACAGTTTTATGCTACGGTATTGTCAAGTAGAACTCCCTCATCACAGTTTTATGCTACAGTATTGTCAAGTAGAACTCCCTCATCACAGTTTTATGCTACAGTATTGTCAAGTAGAACTCCCTCATCACAGTTTTATGCTACGGTATTGTCAAGTAGAACTCCCTCATCACAGTTTTATGCTACGGTATTGTCAAGTAGAACTCCCTCATCACAGTTTTATGCTACGGTATTGTCAAGTAGAACTCCCTCATCACAGTTTTATGCTACGGTATTGTCAAGTAGAACTCCCTCATCACAGTTTTATGCTACGGTATTGTCAAGTAGAACTCCCTCATCACAGTTTTATGCTACGGTATTGTCAGATGCAGTTTACGTCTCAAGTTGTTGTCCCCTGACGCAAATGGGCAAATGCTCCGTCGTCTGCGACTTGTCCAAACATTCTTAATTTATTGTTTTTTGACCTTTGGGAATCAGAGGTCATCCCTTTCTGGAGAGAGAGCGAGCTGAGACACCTCCCCTTTGACCTCATCTGCATCATCCCAGCCAGGTGGCCTTGAGAACCATCCAGCTCAACGAGATGTCCCCTATCTAATGAGACACATAATGACATTAGCAAGTTGTATGTGCCCTGGCTCCTGACTCAAGTGCTGCACCATAGCTACAGTCAGGCTGCAGTTAACTGTAGCGGTAGAGTGGTATATTGTTTAGGCTTTGAACGTAAAAGCTTTTGGTACTGATGCATTGAAGAGCAGATAGGCATAAGGGATGACTCTTGGTGAGGGGACCATTTATTGCTGTGTGAAGAGTTGTTGTTTTTAAATATGTGAGTAATGTTTGTATGTATTGTAAATCTATATTTCTGAATCTGTGAATCAAACAGTAATCCCTTGTCCAAGACTGTCTAATCGCAGCTTGGCACACCTTGACAGTTCCTGGGTCACCCCTGAGACGTTATGTAACTAAACCACTGGTGTGCTTGACAGGCTAATTTTGTCGGCCTTAACAGGCTTATGTCCGGGCACTGTGTATCAGACAGCCTCTGATTGATTTGCCAGTCTCAACCTATTAACTGCCTCAGTGTCACGTCTTTGGTTATTTGAATGTAAACAGTATGCAATACGAACAGTTACTCCAATTACACATTCGCTCAATAAGGTTTTAGATACAGAGAATTTCATCAAACCTCACTTTTCCTCTCAATCCGAGAGACATTTTCCAGTTTATACAGGGCTGTTTAGGGAGAGCACCAAAACTAGCAGGGGTCCCAGCAGAAAGCCCCATCTCAGGAAACGGACAGGATTGACAGTGAATGTTAGTGTAAATATGAAACAATATGGGACACAGTGACAATACACCGATGTGGCAGGGGGGGACAAAGGTTATACTCCCCAAGGGATGTGATTTAAAGGATGCTAGGAGCAGGGATGGACCTTTAAGTCGAAGAGCTTTTAAGCCAGACCACAACAAAGCCAGGAGACTTGTAGCTGCGGTGACGCGATGAGTGAACTAGGTAGAGGGATGGAGGGAGGAGTGTGAGGAGTGTGAGATGGGGGCATGACCTGAAAGTGAAGACTTCCGTCTCAGAGGAATAAGATTACGAAGAAGCTCCATTCACTGGAAAATCACTGCGTCCTCAGACCGGCCCAGATCAGAGGGCAGAGATCACAAAGATCACAGAGGTTAAGGTTAAGTCAGTTGCTGTCGACAGACACTAGACACACACACAAACTGTACCAATAGACAAGTCATGGTGGGCTTTGAAACCAAGATGTCTGGTAGCAAGCCCCAAGGTACACTCTTAGAAAAGAAGGTGTCACCCCTTAAATTGTCCCAATAGGAGAACCCTCTAAAAATAACTCTTGGTTTCAAGTGGAACCCTTTCACTAATACCAGGGTCTACGTCAGTGGTATTCAAAGTCGGGGAAAATGGGAAATCGCAGTGGGGTCACCCCCCAACAAAAATTACTCAAAGTAAGAGTATATAATTGTATGCGACAATATACAAATGTTATTTAAAAATAATCAATTTGTTTATTAATTCTCTTAACCTTGATAAGAGAGATGAAAATGTAAATAATTAAAGTTTATTTGATATTAAGGTTGTAACGCTAGATTTGTGGTGGGGTCGCAAAAATGGCATCCTTTCACTCACCAACAAGGGGTTCTACCTGTGGGGACAAACAAAGAACCATTTTTTGTCGAAGAGTGTATCCTAGTTCAGTGCTTCCCAACTCCAGTCCTCCAACAGCACACATTTTTGTTGTAGCCCCAGACAAACAGTTGGCCTAGTTGATATCCTCTGAGGAGTTGGGAACCACTGGCCTAGTTGATATCCTCTGAGGAGTTGGGAACCACTGGCCTAGTTGATATCCTCTGAGGAGTTGGGAACCACTGGCCTAGTTGATATCCTCTGAGGAGTTGGGAACCAATGGCCTAGTTGATATCCTCTGAGGAGTTGGGAACCACTGGCCTAGTTGATATCCTCTGAGGAGTTGGGAACCACTGGCCTAGTTGATATCCTCTGAGGAGTTGGGAACCACTGGCCTAGTTGATATCCTCTGAGGAGTTGGGAACCACTGGCCTAGTTGATATCCTGTGAGGAGTTGGGAACCACTGGCCTAGTTGATATCCTCTGAGGAGTTGGGAACCACTGGCCTAGTTGATATCCTCTGAGGAGTTGGGAACCAATGGCCTAGTTGATATCCTCTGAGGAGTTGGGAACCACTGGCCTAGTTGATATCCTCTGAGGAGTTGGGAACCACTGGCCTAGTTGATATCCTCTGAGGAGTTGGGAACCACTGGCCTAGTTGATATCCTCTGAGGAGTTGGGAACCACTGGCCTAGTTGATATCCTGTGAGGAGTTGGGAACCACTGGCCTAGTTGATATCCTCTGAGGAGTTGGGAACCACTGGCCTAGTTGATATCCTCTGAGGAGTTGGGAAGCACTGGCCTAGCTGATATCCTCTGAGGAGTTGGGAACCACTGGCCTAGTTGATATCCTCTGAGGAGTTGGGAACCACTGGCCTAGTTGATATCCTCTGAGGAGTTGGGAACCACTGGCCTAGTTGATATCCTCTGAGGAGTTGGGAACCACTGGCCTAGTTGATATCCTGTGAGGAGTTGGGAACCACTGGCCTAGTTGATATCCTCTGAGGAGTTGGGAACCACTGGCCTGGTTGATATCCTCTGAGGAGTTGGGAACCACTGGCCTAGTTGATATCCTCTGAGGAGTTGGGAACCACTGGCCTAGTTGATATCCTCTGAGGAGTTGGGAACCACTGGCCTAGTTGATATCCTCTGAGGAGTTGGGTACCACTGGCCTAGTTGATATCCTCTGAGGATTTGAATTCACTTCTCCTCTCATCGTTAAACCTTTGATCTCTCCTGTATCACAACCTGTCTGACACCTTCTGACACCTTCTGACACCCTCCCTGTCTCTTACTTTCTCTCTCAGACATACTCACACTTTCTCTGTCTCTCTGTCTCCCATGTGTCTCTCGTTCAGTCTCCTCTCCATCAAACATCATTGTGATAGTATGATTACATTATCATTCTGTTTGCCAATCAGTATCCGAGCCATTATTACAAATGGACAAGAAACCACATCAAACCCTTATGGTGTGCTGCATCAGTGACCTTTTCACTGGAACAGATATAAGGGAAGGGAAAGGAAAGAGGTTAGAGTAATTTAATAAACCATCTCTCTCTCTCTCTCTCTCTCTCTCTCTAGTGCCAACACAATGCAGAAGCAAGTGGAGGTCAGAATGCATGAAAGCCATTTGGAGCCCATTGTGGAGCCTCCTCAGCCTATGTGTTGGGGAATATGCAGCAAAATCATGAATAACTTGGTTCTTTTCCTCACCATCCTTGGTAAGTTAGTCGGTCGTTTAGATGTGACTGTGGTTGTTACTGTCTTGGTAAATTAGCCTGTCGTCTGCATGTGACTGTGGTTGTTACTGTCTTGGTAAATTAGCCTGTCGTCTGCATGTGACTGTGGTTGTTACTGTCTTGGTAAATTAGCCTGTCGTCTGCATGTGACTGGTTGTTACTGTCGTTTAGATGTGTATAATTTAAGCCAGTAGTTTTGAAAGTAGTGCTAATGAGCCAAAATAGATCCCTGAAAATTGTGTACAAGTGTGTACTACATCATCCATTTCGTATGATATGTTACGAATTCCAATTCTTACAATATACACTGGGGGCCAAAAGTTTGGAATATTACTCATTCATGGGATTTTCTATATTTGCACTATTTTTTACATTGTAGAATAAAAGTGAAGACATCAAAACTATGACATAATACATATGGAATCATGTAGTAACCAAAAAAGTGTTAAACAAATCAAAATATATTTTTATATTTGAGATTCTTCAAGTAGCCACCCTTTGCCTTGATGACAGCTTTGCACACTCATGAGCACCCTCCAGCCAGTGTCTCCATTCCTCCAAAGCCAACTTTACCTCATTCAGTCCCCGATAGTCAATGCACGGCCTTAAACCCCTGTCCCTCTTCTTCACGAAGAAGAAACTGGCTGAAGCAGGGGAGGTAGAATGGCGAATGTGCCCCTGCTCCAGTGCCTCTCGGATATACGTCTCCATAGTCTTCGTTTCGGCCATAGAGAGCGGGTAGATTCGTCTAAGGGGAGGCGTGCCGCCTGGCACAAGGTCGATGGCACAGTCCCAAGCACGGTGCGGCGGGAGACACTTGGCCTTTTCTCGAGAAAACACTCCGCGCAGATCTTCGTATTCTGGCGGAATGCTCCCCGTGAGGGTGATCTCAGGGCTCTCTACCGATGTAGCCCCTACCATAGGTGTAATACAGGTCCTCCGACATTTATCAGACCATCCCAGGATCCTTCGTGCGCTCCAGCCGATGTTGGGGTCGTGCTGCTGGAGCCAAGGAAGTCCCAAGATGACCGGATGTATGGATGAAGAGATCACCAACAGTTCCAGTCTCTCTCGATGGCAGCTGTGCATGGTGAGGGTGACAGGACGAGTCATGTGAGTAATGGAACCAGACCCCACCGGCCGACCATCCAGAGCATGAACGGGCATGGAGGACCTCAACCGGCGCAGCGGCAGTCGGAGAGCGTCAACCAAGGTCCGGTCAATAAAACTCCCCGCAAGCTCCGGAGTCAATCAGGGAAGTGGACACATGATCGAGGAAGTTACCAGAAAGCACTACTGAGCAACAGAAAGGGCTAGCTATATGCTCAGCATGCAAGACACCTACTGTGCCCACCTGCGCCTCCTGGCCACTTACCCCTTTCCTGCGTCCAGCCGGCACCGAGGGACACACCCTCCTGACATGCCCTCTCTCGCCGCAGTACAGGCACAGACCCTGACGACTCCGCCGTTCTCTCTCCTCAGCGGAGAGTCTCGTTATCCCCACCTCCATCAGCTCAAGTTTTGGCTCCGATTGAGGAAAGGGGAAGATGCGCGCGCCGCGCCAGCTGGTCACGGTCCCGGAGTTGGCCGTCGATGGCAATGGCCCGGGCGATGTAGGCGTACAGTATCATGGCCTGACTCACACAAGCCAGCTCCATCTGAACCTCAACCCGCAGACCCCTACGGAAAGCGGTCCGAAGAGCTGGCTTGTTCCACCCACTGGACGCCGCCAACGTCCAGAATGACAGCGCATACTCCGAGGCCGTGCCCCTTCCCTGTTCGAGGCGCATAATCCGCTCGCACGCATCTCGCCCATCCGCAAGATGGTCGAACACGGCTCGGAACTGGGCGATGAATCTGGGGACAGACCGTAGTTCCTCAACACCGCTCCCCCACAGTGCCGTGGCCCAATCGAGTGCACGCCCTGTGAGGAGAGTGATCATTGTGTGCACCTTCTCCGAGTCCGACACAGGCTGATCGCCTAAATAAAGTTTGCACTGGAGAAGGAGCTCCCCGCTCGATCGCGCCGCCATGAGGGACACCATATACCCGAGTGCTGTAACCAACCCTGCGACCTGTTCCTCCATGGCTCTGAGTCTCTTCTCCAGCTCAGGTGCCCGACCGGGTAGCCCAGCTCCCTCTCCGCGCCCGTCCATGGAGACCTAGGGAGATGAGTGCAAAAAAAAGACCAGCTGGTGAAAAAATTAAAAATAACAGTGCCTCGGGGACGGGCGGGTTATTCTGTGATATTGCGAGGGGTGAGAGTGAGAGATGAGGCGAAAAGACAGAAATAGATTTTAACAAGAGACAAAGGTTTTAATGAGAGACAGCAACACACTAAAGACAATAACCCGCGAGGGGTGAACAAAACATACAGGGTTAAATAGTGACCCTGATGACCAATGTGGAACAGGTGTGGGTCATCAGGGTCACTATTTAACCCTGTATGTTTTGTTCACCCCTCGCGGGTTATTGTCTTTAGTGTGTTAGGGTGTTGCTACCATCTTCCCCCGACCGCTGGTTAGAACGCCGCAGAGGATGAGCGCTGGAGAGGAGGAGGGGCCGCCGCTCTGCGCGGGGCATTTGTCACAAAAACAAGCAGTGAGCAAAATAACGGTAACATTTTAAATAGTTGGGATGACACACCTAAGGGGAGTTCTGAATAAGGCAACAGAAAACCAATGTGAGGTCCATTTGATATAACTGTGGGTTCTCTCTCTCTGTTCTAGGTGTGATCGCTGGCTCTGTTTCTGGAATACTACTGCGTCCCATGTCGCCCCTCCCCCCTGATGTCATCATGGTCATCTCGTTCCCAGGAGACATCCTGATGAGGATGCTGAAGATGCTTATCCTGCCCCTGATCATCTCCAGTCTCATCACAGGTGGTGCTATTATTTGTATGTGTATTATGGATCCCCATTAGTTCCTGCCAAGGCAGCATCTACTCTTCCTGGGGTTTATTATGGATCCCCATTAGTTCCTGCCAAGGCAGCGTCTACTCTTCCTAGGGTTTATTATGGATCCCCATTAGTTCCTGCCAAGGCAGCGGCTACTCTTCCTGGGGTTTATTATGGATCCCCATTAGTTCCTGCCAAGGCAGCGGCTACTCTTCCTGGCGTATAAACATATTAAAGCACTTACATTACATATAAAACAAAAGAGAAAACAGTACATCATATAACATTATTACACCACTACATATCTACAATACAAAATGTGTAATACCACCATGCAACAATATGACAGTGTACTGTACGTGTGTGTAGAATGCGTGTGCTAGCATGTTTCTTTACTAGGACCAGTACCATTGTATAGTATGTTAGAGTTATTATAGCAGTTATCCACAGGATGTTGGTGGCACCTTCATTGGGGAAAACGGGCTCATTCTATTGACTGGAGCGGAATCAGTGTAATGTTATCAAATACATCAAACACATTGTTTCCAGGGTTTCCAGGTGTTTGATGCCATTCCATTTGCTCTGTTCCGGCCTTTATTATGAGACATTCTCCCCTCAGCAGCCTCCACTGCGTTGATCACTAGAGTGTCCGGAAGTCATATCTTCTGCAGGTTGCGTAACCGGTTGTTGAACTGCAGTGCCCCTTTCACCTCTCTCCCACTCCAGGACTAGCAGGGTTGGATGCCAAGTCCAGTGGGCGCCTGGGCACCAGAGCCATGGTGTACTACATGTCCACTACAGTGATCGCTGCCGCTCTGGGTGTACTTCTGGTGCTGGTCATCCACCCAGGGAACCCCAAGCTGAAGTCCAACCTCGGGCCAGGCAAGAAGAACGACGACGTCTCCAGTCTGGACGCCTTCTTCGATCTCATTCGAAACCTTTTCCCAGAAAACCTGGTTCAGGCCTGCTTTCAGCAGATCCAGACTGTCACCACAAAAGTCCCCGTGCCTACCAACAGGACCAGGGGTCCACCACAGTTTACCATCAAAAAGGGTCTCCAGTACAAGAGTGGGATGAACGTACTAGGTTGGTACACTTACTGGGAAACATTCTCAACTCTAAACTGGAATTAATGATTGTCTTAGCAGTCCAAATAACTGACTTTCACTTTTTGCTTCCTTTGAAACTGTAGGTTTGATCGGGTTCTTTGTGGCTTTCGGGATAATCATGGGGAAGATGGGAGACAAGGCCAAGCTCATGCTGGAGTTTTTTAACGTTCTCAACGAGATCGTCATGAGGATTGTTGGCATGATTATGTGGTAAGTTTCATCCTCTCTAGAGTTATATACCTCTAGTTTCCCCCCCTATTCTAGGAAGTCCACTCTAGTCACTGTGGCCAAAGCAGAAACGTATTATTTCTTACAGGAAATTAGCCTCCAATGTTTTCCCCAATAGTCCCAATTAGATGCTACTTACCTTTATCAGTGTTACCAAACTGCAAAACTAATCTCACCAAGGTCTCTCCCAGGTATTCCCCTTTCGGTATCGCCTGTCTCATCTGCGGGAAGATCATCTCAATCGATGATCTGGAAATGGTTGCCAGGCAACTGGGAATGTACATGGTTACTGTGATTGTGGGCCTTGTCATCCATGGTGCCATATTTCTACCGCTAATATACTTAGTCATCGTCAAGAAAAACCCTTACGTCTTCTTCATGGGCATTTTCCAGGCCTGGGTCACCGCCATTGGGACAGCATCTAGGTACAAGACCAAAACCTAGTCTCTGATCTATTCACTTCTTCTCTATCACACTCCCATTTCCCTAGAACCCATTCTAGAACCCATCCTTTGGATATGTAATACATGAGATCATGGCCCTGCTTTTTCATGTGTGCTAGCATTTCCACTGACACTGATTTGTATTGGAGCTCTGGTTGTCAATCTGCTTGTTTATGATAAAACAGACCAAACAAGATGGCGTGACCTTGATTGTTTCGTCTCCAATCTACAGATAAACTAAAAACAAGAGTAATGTTCTTTGAAATGCATACAGCGCAAAGTTGCTTCAAAGATTAAAAACCTTAGTATAGTTTAGGATAAATGTTAATTTATATTAAAGAATCTACATTACCCAACCTATTTGATAGATTGTATGACAGAGTGGGTTTTGAGCCACAGCCGAAGCTCACACTGAGATGATAACATCAACAGAGATGTGGGTCATGCCCTAGAGGGGTGTCCCACGTGTCGTTTGACACCTTCATGCATGAGACCAGCTATGTGGTACTTAGCTACCATCCTTTAAAAGTCACCCTTTGGCAGAACATAATGCTCAATGCATAATATACATATTATGTAAATTCAGTGTTTAATTAAATTCCAAGTCTTGTGATATGTACTAAGTACAAGTTTTATACCCGTCTCTCAGCGCTGGTACCCTTCCAGTCACATTCCGCTGTCTAGAGGAGAACTTGGGCATCGATAAGCGAGTGACGCGATTCGTGCTCCCCGTGGGCGCCACCATCAACATGGACGGCACTGCGCTTTACGAGGCTGTGGCAGCCATCTTCATCGCCCAGATGAACAACATCGACCTTGACTATGGCCAGATAGTCACTGTCAGGTAGGACACTTCGGATTATGATCCTACATGACTAGGGCCCTGTGTTTATGATTAGGGTAGTACATGACTAGGGCCCTGTGTTTATGATTAGGGTCCTACATGACTAGGGCCCTGTGTTTATGATTAGGGTCCTACATGACTAGGGCCCTGTGTTTATGATTAGGGTCCTACATGACTAGGGCCCTGTGTTTATGATTAGGGTCCTACATGACTAGGGCCCTGTGTTTATGATTAGGGTCCTACATGACTAGGGCCCTGTGTTTATGATTAGGGTCCTACATGACTAGGGCCCTGTGTTTATGATTAGGGTCCTACATGACTAGGGCCCTGTGTTTATGATTAGGGTAGTACATGACTAGGGCCCTGTGTTTATGATTAGGGTCCTACATGACTAGGGCCCTGTGTTTATGATTAGGGTCCTACTTGACTAGGGCCCTGTGTTTATGATTATGGTCCTACATGACCGTGCTTCTACATCTGCATTGCTTGCTGTTTGGGGTTTTAGGCTGGGTTTCTGTATAGCACTTTGTGACATCGGCTGATGTAAAAAGCGCTTTATAAATACATTTTGATTGACTGATTGATGACAAGGGCCCTTTTTTTGGACTATCATGTCACATGATCTAGGATTGAACCTTTTCCACAAATGAGAAATACACCAAAAATAAAGGCAATTGTCTGAAGATGAGGATGGTGCTGGACCGTCTGACATGAGACTTGATCCTGTGTTTTATCTGAGGATGGTGCTGGACCGTCTGACATGAGACTTGATCCTGTGTTTTATCTGAGGATGGTGCTGGACCATCTGACATGAGACTTGATCCTGTGTTTTATCTGAGGATGGTGCTGGACCATCTGACATGAGACTTTATCCTGTGTTTTATCTGAGGATGGTGCTGGACCCTCTGACATGAGACTTGATCCTGTGTTTTATCTGAGGGAGGTGCTGGACACTCTGACATGAGACTTGATCCTGTGTTTTATCTGAGTATTGTGCTGGACCATCTGACATGAGACTTGATCCTGTGTTTTATCTGAGGGTGGTGCTGAACCATCTGACATAAAAAGAAAAGGGGATGTTTTTTGAAAACTCTTTAAATAAAAAGGTTAAAATTCAGGTCATGTGACATGATTGTCCAAAACACAGGTTCCTATACATGACAGACTGACCTTGACATAGGAAATGTATTAATGTAGCTACAATATAAGGTTGAAAGTAGTGTATATGTAACTGACTGAGATCTCTCATCCTGACTGTAGCCTGACAGCTACCTTAGCCAGTGTGTAACTGACTGAGATCTCTCATCCTGACTGTAGCCTGACAGCTACCTTAGCCAGTGTGTAACTGACTGAGATCTCTCATCCTGACTGTAGCCTGACAGCTACCTTAGCCAGTGTGTAACTGACTGAGATCTCTCATCCTGACTGTAGCATGACAGCTACCTTGGCCAGTGTGTAACTGACTGAGATCTCTCATCCTGACTGTAGCCTGACAGCTACCTTAGCCAGTGTGTAACTGACTGAGATCTCTCATCCTGACTGTAGCCTGACAGCTACCTTAGCCAGTGTGTAACTGACTGAGATCTCTCATCCTGACTGTAGCCTGACAGCTACCTTGGCCAGTGTGTAACTGACTGAGATCTCTCATCCTGACTGTAGCCTGACAGCTACCTTGGCCAGTGTGGGAGCGGCCAGTATCCCCAGTGCTGGATTGGTGACCATGCTACTGATCCTAACAGCAGTTGGGTTACCCACCCAAGACATCAGTCTGTTGGTGGCTGTTGACTGGCTGCTGTGAGTACTCAATCCTCCGCTTGAACCTGCATTCACATGTACAGAGAACATGCTTCCACACACACACAATATCTTCTCATTACCTCAGGACAAAACTCTGGTCTTCCTCATAATGTAGTCCTCAGCTTTGTTCCCCCGAGAGATTACCTTCTGCACTTGTCTGTCTCTGTGTCTCCCTACCCACCCTAAAAAATACAGGGATCGGTTTCGAACCTCCGTCAACGTGGTTGGGGACTCCTACGGGGCTGGCATCGTATACCACCTATCCAAAGATGAGCTCGACGCGTTTGACGCCGCGCAAAAAGTTGATGAATTTGAGTTGACAAAATCACAATCCTTCTTCGAGAACAACACCAACCAGTGTGTTTACACTGCAGCCCACAACACAGTCATGATAGATGATTGCAAGGTACATTTCATCTTTAAGGATGTAGAGACGTGCATGTAGACTTCTCCCTAATTGCTGTTTTTCTTTTCTTGTCATTTGATATATCGACATACATTGATGTCACCTTATACAGTTATTTTGGAGAAAACAATATTACAAGGTGGAGAAGCTAAATAAATAAGCTTATGGAAAAGCAGTTTTTGTGATACCTGTGTACTTTTGATCCAAATTTTACTATCATTCTGATGTTATGTTTTTGACAAAAAATTATTTTGAAAACATTTTTTACACTTTACTTTTCTTCCTATGTCTTGTATTGATCTGTGACGTGAATGGGATTGTTTTTCTTAATTGGACATGTATTTGTGGCAGCCCTGCTTACATGATTCGATTCAGTTTTAGGGCACGTCTTTTAAATCAACATTGCATGGCTAGTGGTACACATGAAGACTGCTATTTCATCACGTTTATCCAAACAGTGGCAGACATATTAAAAAGCCAAGTTGTTATTTTCAGAGCATTTTACTGATCCATTTTTCATGGATCATTGTTCTGTTACATTCTTTGCATGGGGAAATTACTAGTTTCTGTTTTTAGTTGTTTTCTTACAATCGACATTATTGTACCGGTAATTCTGTTGGGCAGAGAATCCATAAAATACATGGCCGAGATAGAAAACAAAACTGACTCATTGCTGTTTGACATTCTCCTGTCAGTGAGAAAACCCTGTCTTCTGTATCTATTGTCACTTCAGTATTCAGAGAGTATTCTTTCTTTTCTTTCTTTCTATTTGGACCACATTTTCGGGATTCCCAGTAAATTCAACCAAAATTCAACCAACCAACCAAATTCAACCAAAAGGATGGCCTGCAAGTATTACCACCTTGGTTTCTCTGCTCCAAAAACTTTGACAGCTTGAATATGACTGTGCCTTGGTCTTACAGTTAGATGTCCCTGGTAATTGCTTGCAGGTATCCATGGGCAATGGAAACGGCCACCCCAACGGCCACACCAACACTGCAGATTTCTCTCTTGTTGAGGAGGAACCATGGAAACGAGAATAAAGCAGCACCCTGCTCCGCCTCAACTTGACTTCCACAAGCTTCCCTTCCTGACCAAAATAAAGAAAGAAACCACACTTAGCCCTGTAATCACTAGCTTTGGTGCACCAGTCTTACTTCCTGTGGTCTGACTATGGTCAGTTCATTGACTATGGGATGATGCTCCCCTTCCCACAAAAAACGGAGGTACCACAAGTTACAAATTACCTATCCACTTGTACCAATACCGCAAGTTACAAATGACCTATCCATCCTTATCTTAAACAATTGTCTCAATTAGATTAGGACTTCCAAATGACATTGCTTATGCTGTGCTGGTGCTTTTTTAAGGCACTGTTTAGTATGATGGTCCCCTTCAGGTGGCTGCATTCTGAAACTTACTCAACACTGCATGTTCTCTGATATTTGCAATGCAGCACTTTTATTGCTGCACAACCTTTTGGGGAAAAAGCAATCCTTCTCTCTGTTTTATGTATAACAAATGTAAGGGTTTTTGTTAGCACCAGAGGCAGTTCAGAGAATGTGTGCTCATGGGATGTGGCCTTGCCAGTTGTATACAAGGACCAGTGTTATGATGGGAAGCCCATCCTTAGAGAACTAGTCTGTCAGTCATTACTATTCCTGTCAGGAGTTGTGCAGGGTCAACAGGAGTTGTTCCAGAAACACTTGATGTTCCAGGGATTGCTGGATGTTCAGTGGTGTTCGATTCCCTTTTCTATGGTTTCCAGAGTGGCTTTGACGCTTTCTAAAACCTGCTGCTTTCTAAACAGCCTTGGTAAAGCACATTTTATTAAATAAAAAAATTGCAAAACACCAAGGCAAACATTGAACTATCTCAAAAAGCCCTTGGCTTTACTACTGCCTCTTGTTGCAGTCAACCCATAGCAGCAAACAGGTTCGGAAATCGTTAACGTAACAACATCCCGCAGCAAAGGGAAGCAGAATGTTGACCATGTGGCGCCCCCTAGTGACATAATAAAAGGAAGTTCCGGTTGTTGAAGGAGCTGCAATACCTTTGACTTAGAGGATTAAACTCTGGCATCGGCACACATGATCAGCCTCTAAGCACTGGAGCTTACCTCTGGACTTGACATCACTAAATGCCTCCAAATGCGGCTGCTACGTATTTATAGACAGCCAACGACACCAGATGCATATGGACAGCATTAGGAAGACATGTGCAGAGGCAGGCAGAGTGTTTAATGTGTTCCCTCCCCTGGCTGTATGAGGACAAACACACCAACAATGAATATATTATATATGTTTTGTGTGTGTGTGTCTGTGTCTGTAAATACCGTATGTGTGCATTCGAGTGTGTGTCAAAGAAAGAGAGAGAAAGAGAGAACAAAAGAAAGAGAGAGATGGCAAGTAGAGAGAGAGAGAAGCCAGGTAGAGAGAGAGAGATGGCAGATAGGGAGAGAGAGAGAGAGAGAGAGAGAGAGAGAGAGAGAGAGAGAGAGAGAGAGAGAGAGAGAGAGAGAGAGAGAGAGAGAGAGAGAGAGAGAGAGAGAGAGAGAGAGAGAGAGAGAGAGAGAGAGAGAGAGGAGAGAGAGAGAGAGAGAGGTATGGTCTTGTAAGCCGGTCGTCTCTGAAAGTCAGTGCGTTGCGTTTTTGTATTTCTATGCTAAACGACAACCTTGCCTTGTCAACTACCATCTGTTCAGTCAGTCAGTGTGATGATTATGGCAATGTTCATTCCAGTCAAATAATCTGTATCACCAGAAGATGTGAAAAGTCCAGTATCTCCAGCATGCTACTTTTTGACACACTCTAAAAAGGAAGGCCGGTCCTACCTTTTGTAAAGTTTTATTTCAGACACTTCCTAAAATGTGTGCCGTATCAACATGCTAAATATAAAGACAGCAAACATAGCTTGCAATTACAGATAGGACTATTTGGGTCTAGGAGTGTGCGCACAGCACTGCACTGTACAAACCTCTGGACCTGGACCACTTAGGTTATATAACAACAAGACCATAACCTTGCAATGGATGCTGGGTAGTTTCGCGATAGGGCACTGAGCTTTACACCAGTACTCTGTCTAAAAACCACTCTAGACGGAACCTGATTAAGAGCACTGCCATCTTAAATCTCCATGTTTAAAGTGCCTCCTTGCACTTTGTGTATATAACATATACTAGGTCCATGTATATCTTTAGGTGAAAAGTTGTATAGAATCCTAAACAAATATTATCTCCCAGAGTTTTTGCTTAGGGTTTCTATAACGATAGGAAACGATAGGAAAACCATATGCAAATATGAAAATGTAGAACTATGTTGTTTGTCCATTTGCTTTGGGTAGTTAGTCAACTAGTCTCACAGATATATTAACTTTCCAATACACATATCTAATTGTTTTGTCTTTTTCAGGGAGATAGATGTTGATAATATTCTTAATGCATACACAGAATGATCCAGAAAATGTGACTGGAAAGAAAGAAAAATAAGAGAAACAATATGTATTTTTCACCAATATGTGTTATTTTATTGTTTGTTTTACAGTATCATTGTTACTTTTGTTATTAGGTTGACAAGACAAGAGGGAAAAGTCAAACTAAAGGGTCTGTTTTCTCAGTGATTAATCAAGGCGATGGGGCAGAGGCATCAAAAGAACGTTGGTGCTGGCAGCTACTGTATGTATGTATGTTAGTTGAATATCTTGTCCAGACATAGCTTAAAATTGTTAAACATCAGTTCTTTATAAATTCACTTTAAATGCATCCTTTCTCAGTTTGGCTTTTTCCTCTTTACATTTTTCTATGAATACAAGTTGAAATGTCAATTTAGACCATTCTACTTCTGTCTATTTTCTATCCTTGATTTTGATTCAATGCATATGGATAACGTGTTGAACGTTTTTCCTCATTGTTGTGCAATCTGTCTGATGTTGACTGTGTGAATGTGTGGTTCTGGAATCTGTCTGACGTTGACTGTGTGAATGTGTGGTTCTGGAATCTGTCTGACGTTGACTGTGTGAATGTGTGGTTCTGGAATCTGTCTGATGTTGACTGTGTGAATGTGTGGTTCTGGAATCTGTCTGATGTTGACTGTTTGGTTCTGGTATCTGTCTGATGTTGACTGTTTGAACATGTGGTTCTGGAATCTGTCTGATGTTGACTGTGTGAATGTGTGGTTCTGGAATCTGTCTGATGTTGACTGTTTGAACATGTGGTTCTGGAATCTGTCTGATGTTGACTGTTTGAATGTGTGGTTCTGGAATCTGTCTGATGTTGACTGTGTGAATGTGTGGTTCTGGAATCTGTCTGATGTTGACTGTTTGAATGTGTGGTTCTGGAATCTGTCTGATGTTGACTGTGTGAATGTGTGGTTCTGGAATCTGTCTGACATTGAATGTGTGAATGTGTGGTTCTGGAATCTGTCTGATGTTGACTGTGTGAATGTGTGTTTCTGGAATCTGTCTGATGTTGACTGTGTGAATGTGTGGTTCTGGAATCTGTCTGATGTTGACTGTTTGAATGTGTGTGGGAGTGAACTAAAGAAAGTGTGAATTTAATTTGACAAAAATAAAAAATATATATCTGTCAGACAAATGGACTAAAAGTGTGTAAAGTGTTTTACTACTTCTCGTGTACATATAATTATGGAAACCAATAAATGTAAAAAAAATGTTTCTTTCATGACTTATGGTCCCAAAGTAACAATACATGGTAATAGCACAATAGCTGTAGTTAGTTCATAGTTTAAAATGATCTAAAGTGCACTTTATATGACTAGACGTGGAAATAGAAGGGAGAAACAGAGTGTGGTAACCATTTAGTGTAGGTGTAGGTGGTTAATAAAATGCTGTATTGGTTTATAAATGCATCCATTCTACTGCAGCTATACCTACTGCAGCTATACCTACTGCAGCTATACCTACTGCAGCTATACCTACTGCAGCTATACCTACTGCAGCTATACCTACTGCAGCTATACCTACGCATTGTGAATTATAAAATGAACTAATACTAAAATAACACTTTGAGTGTTTAAAACAAATACATATAAGTATAAAAGTATATTATACTTACTATAACTCACATACTCACACATCTAAATAATACATAATGCTATAAGTAAGCAGGATTTTACTCCCAGTGGAAATCTTGTGAAAAGCTGCCCCATAATTAGGTTGGTATTAAGTCTTAACTTATGGGACTCCCTGAGTATAGGTGTAACTATGAAACATCTAGAAAGCCATTCATCCATATTCTGTATGAATTCTGTATTTTTGTTTTACAGGATGATCAACAACATGTACACAATTAATGTTTGTTGATCAAAAATAGTTATATAATAACAAAAACAACAACACCAATAACAACAACAACAACACTGGTCGGTGAGGGAGAATTTGAAATACAGTATGGTCTTATTTTGTTTTCTTGTTTCTATCAATGGATCTGACAGTGTTTGTAACTTTGATAACAGATATAATGTCAATAGAGATGAAGCAACGTGTTTATCCATAGTCCATCGGTACAGCCGTTTATCAACCTGACTTATCTGGGCTACCAAAGGTCAAAGGGACAGCTCAAACTCATATGCCACAGACGTGTCCAGCATACAATCTATAATGTCTCCGTTCTTAGTCATAGAATCCGGTATCACTAGCTACAGATGTAGACTCTTAATTTGATCACCTGGTTGCTGCAGCAAATTTCCTGCACTGAAATGCAAACTTGGAGTGAATTCAAGGTTTAAAAAGGCTTCTAAAGTTTGTAATTTCCACTTTAAAATTTCAGACTTGATTTGCCGTAACTGCAAACATGCTATCAACCCCTACAAAAATGTCCATTAATTATAATCCACACAATAGTTCACATTTCCAGTTGCTGCAGGATTATTTTCCTGCTGTGAGAAACTGGTAAAATTAAGGTCCTACATATGTACACTGGGGGCCAAAAGTTTGGAATAATACTCATTCAAGGGTTTTTCTTTATTTGCACTATTTTTTACATTGTAGAATAAAAGTGAAGACAATGTACAATGTAAAAAATAGTGCAAATAAAGAAAAACCCTTGAATAAGTAATATTCCAAACTGTTGGCCCCCAGTGTATATACACAGAGTGTACAAAACATTAAGGACACCTGCTCTTTCCATGACCAGGTGAATCCAGGTGATCCAAGGTCACTTGTTAAATTCACTTCAATTGGTGTAGAAGAAGGGGGGGAGACTGGTTAGAGAAGGATTTTTAAGCTTTGAGACAATTGAGAACATGGATTGTGTGTGTGTGCCATTCAGAGGGTGAATGGGCAAGACAAAGTTTAAGTGCCTTTGAACAGGGTACGGTAGTAGGTGCCAGGTTCACCAGTTTGTGTCAAGAACTGCAAGGCGTTTTTCAACCCCAACAGTTTTCCGTTTGTATCAAGAATGGTCCACCCCCCAAAGAAATACAACCATCTTGACACAACTGTGGGAAGCATTGGAGTCAACATGGGCCAGCATCCCTGTGGAACGCTTTCAACACCTTGTAGAGTCCAAGCCCCGACAAACTGAAGCTGTTATGAGAGCAAAAGGGGGGGGGGGGTTTCCTCCCATTATGTATTATGCCACCAATTACTAGAGTGGGGAAACCCATTCCATTCTACTTCTATGGTCTGAATTGTTCTTATTTTGTCCCCGTTCTGCATCTCCTTGGCCCATCTCAGTCCAGCGGCTCTTTCTCTGGGAGGTCCTCTAGAGATATAACAGTGTATTCTCCAGCGTGGCCGTTTTCCCTTGGCCTCTCTTTAGACAGAAACCTCTCCATTTCCCGCTCCACCTTCTCATCTCCTGAGCCCGCTCTGTCAACCTTCTTCTCAGATGACTGGGCTGGTGCATTCCACCTGCAAGACCATTTGACATGATTTAATTCCATGGTTGTAACTAACTGTGACAACCTTATTCAATCTCATGAACATATTTTACGAGATGGGTTTGAAAGTGATGGATTTTACCTGTCCTTGGTACCTATGGCGACACAGATTACGACCAAGACCGCCACGCCCGCGACAAAGGCAACGATGATCAACCAACCTGGAGGAGAAGAAGCAGACAGTGAGTGGAAGTGACTGTGTCTACTGGTTTACTGGTCCCCTGATATGTTCACAAAACATTGTGTTCAGATTTAAACTAGAAAAGGAGCAGAACACTCCCTCATGTAACAGTAGTATATATTGTTAGCTGGGCGTGTATGATTAAGGAACTGACCCGATGTATATGAATCATGTTGTGCTGATGGGGTTGGTTTTACAGCAGCTGCCTCATGAACAACTGTGGAAACAGAGACAGATTAACTACAAGGAGGCAACTACAATATACAAAGAGATTTGTTCAATACTAACAGAAAAGTAATGTTCTCATTAGAGCAGGTAAGAAACCTGGCATAGTGCTTACAATTACAACAATGGACATTTCCCTAGCCCTCTCTGCTAACAGATACAATGGGACATAGTCAGACTTGACAACCCAATATCTTTGTGCAAGCCTTCCATTGACATCAATTAGTGATGTACGTAGAAGTGTGAGTAAAGTACAAGGATCTCAATTCTAAATGCCACCCAATATCAACACAAGATGTTTGAAGGGACAGAATATTGGATAAACAGTGCTGTACCTGTAGTGGTATCCTCTGCCGGTTCCTCCCGTGGTGGAGCGAGCCTATTGGTGTCTTGAATTCTTGTCTTCATTTCAATTAATGGCTGATCGACTAGAGGATTGTCTGTTTGGTCCTCCTCACCAGCAAAGGCTGCTACTGTGGTGCTACTCTGAGGCAGGAATCCTGACCCTGACCCTTCCATCTCTGCATTCATCCTGACTGTTGTAAGTGCGGCAGAACGGGTGGTTGAGGTGGAGGTCAGCTCTGTATTAATCTTTGCAGCCCTGTCTTCCTCCAAGCTTGCCATACTGGTTAGGTTAGAACTAGGTGTATGGCTGGTCCCGAGGCTTTGGCTAGGTCTGGAGGTGGTTCTAAAGCTTGGATCAAGGCTAAGAGGTAACAGGTACTCTTCTTCTAAATCTGAGATGGGACTATGGCTGGGGCTGGGGACAAAGTTTGGGCTGAATATATCATCCTCCAACTCCTCTAGCTTGGTTGTGGTACTAGCATCAATAGTTGGATAAGGACCAGGGCTGGGGTTAGGGTCAAGGATTGAGTTAACATCCTCCAAATCCATTGGAAACTCTGTGGTGGGGAGAAACTCTGTGGTGGGGACAACCTCTGCGGTGGGGACAAACTCTGTGGATGGGACCAACTCAGTGGTGAGGACCAACTCTGTCGTGGGGCTTTCGGTATCCAGGATCTCTTCATCTTCCTCTGGTGGATCAGATCTATCACTTTGAGTTGGATTATAGACATACTTTTCATAATCGTCCTCTGTGGTGCTTTGACTGGGGCGAGTAGTTGGACTGGGGTGAGGAATTGGGCTGGGGCGGAGGTTAAAGTTAGGTTTAAGGTTGGCGTCAAACAGCTCCCCTTCGTCTTCTTGTCCTGAAGTGGAGTGTTTCATACTGCCCTCTATCTCATCTGCGCTGCCCTCCTCGGTGTCAAAGGTAGGCAGCTGGTCTTCCGGGTCAGATGTCCCAGGGTCAGGGGTCACCAGATGATCTGGGTCCAGTGTTCCATCACTGCTGGATGTTCCATTGTTGGCATCCGGGGGACCCATACCAAGCTTCTTGAAGAAAGTTTCCCCAAGAAAATCCACAGCAGCCAGAGCTGGGAGTTCTGTAGCAGCTGTGGTGAACAGAAGGAAAGACCACAGTTCGATGATTACCTTCTGACGTCATGTCCTGACCTTTACAGTAGAGAAAAATTACTTAGCTTTGATGACTGCATGACAAAAAAGGCCTGGGAGCATCATAGCTTTTCAGGCTCTTCCCTGGAGTGGACTACCTGTGTGAACCTGTCGTGTTCTGACTAACCATACAGGAAACATAATTATTAACAGGGATGACTAATCATCTGCCTTTGTGTGTGACAGAGGCAGTTTCATCAAATCATTGGGTTTCATTAAACCGTAACATCAACACACCCAAGCCTTTAAATAAACAATGTTTTGGCTTGTTTCTTTTCCTTGTTCTGTTGCCATAATTAGTCAACAGTGCTACTTCAAAAGAGTTTAGGATAGACTTTGAACAGGCTTATATGTTATTCCAGGGAGCTAACCAGGGATACACTTTTAGCAGTAAAGGTGTCTGGAAGAACCTTTTGGGTTGCCATGCCGACAGGACCTTTCCAGTTCAAAAAGGTTATTGGAACCCCTCCGGAACCTTTTGATGATGGGAGGGGTTCCATTTTGAACCTTTTAAATAATATATTGTAGAGGTGGAAGCCTATGAGAAGACTGGAGGCTTATTGGAAGCGTGGCTTTCAGATAGTTTTTTTGGGCACCCGTTTAGGCCACCTCAACTCCAGGGTTCCTCCTGGAACCTGTTGCTACATTGAAACATTAAAGTTTCCTCCAAGAACCCCTCAACTAAACAAAGGTGCAAATATGAGCCATTGACTAGCAATGGTTCCTTGAGGATTTCCAGGGTTCATCGAGTCACCCCTAATTCTAAGTGTGTACTGTGGCGAGAGAGCGTACTAGGGAGCTAACCAAGGTACTTGTTGAATCCTCCAAAGGATCTTAACGGTTTCATTGAATGTTGAGTGTCATTAAATACTGTTTTTAAACAAAAGGAGATGTAAAGATAAAATCAAATACATTATCCTGTACATCAAGCAATCTCAGGCCTCCATTTCTAACACACTTGTGAACAGTTTAACCTGTATGAGATTTCTCCCTGCCCAATAACAGTTTAACCTGTATGAGATTTCTCCCTGCCCAATAACAGTTTAACCTGTATGAGATTTCTCCCTGCCCAATAACAGTTTAACCTGTATGAGATTTCTCCCTTCTCGCCCAAGCTTGTATGACCAAAGCACTTTGATTTCACAGTATTCAAGATATACATACACAACGACCCATTTTACCTGGCTGCACAACCAATGGCCAGCTGGGGATGATTTAATAAACCAGATTAATGCACAACCAATGGCCAGATGGGAATGCCTTAATAACCCAGATTAATGTCTCCTGAATTCCAGTTATACAAAATACAGTCAGGTCCATAATTATTGGCATCCTTGATAAAGATGAGCAAAATGACTCTATGAAATAAACAGTATAATTACTGAGCTATATTGTATGCTACAAAATACTAATACAAATATATTTTGTTAATGAAGGTAAAACAAAGGACAGAGTTTGGGAAACACTGCCATAGAGGATCACCCAATGCAATGCCAGGTGCTAGGTCTGCAGAATAGTGCCCTTACTTTCTCCCTCTCAGAAACACAAAACTCTTTCACATACAATGGCAAACTCTAATCAGACAAATACCATCTCATTGCATTAGTTACCATGATAGAAAGAGAGCAATACAGAGAGAGAGAGACAGTAGTACATTGTTACTCACCAGCAACTGGATTGGACTGAACAGTTGCCAAAAGTCCCAAAATGACACCAAGCAGTAGAGTCCACATCTTGAGATCACAGAAAGGCCTTGAGGGAGAGATGAGAGAACGAGTACTGCTTTGCTCTGCTCTGTTTCTGTTCCCAAGAGGGCTTGTTTTCCTAGGAGTGTCTATGGGATGACTGAAGTGGTTTAAAGGGTGTAGCTCAACTTCTTTATACTGGGATGGGAGTCACATCAGTGGCTAGAACTCTCTCTCTCTCTCTCTCTCTCTCTCTCTCTCTCTCTCTCTCTCTCTCTCTCTCTCTCTCTCTCTCTCTCTCTCTCTCTCTCTCTCTCTCTCTCTCTCTCTCTCTCTCTCTCTCTCTCTCTCTCTCTCTCTCTCTCTCTCTCTCTCTCTCTCTCTCTCTCTCTCTCTCTCTCTCTCTCTCTCTCTCTCTCTCTCTCTCTCTCTCTCTCTCTCTCTCTCTCTCATATATTAACCGGGATAAGTTGAGCCATTCTACGAAACAATGCACAACATTGATGATGCTTGTATCTAAACCAAAGTAGATTGTTTCATGTTTAATTACATCACCCTGTTTCAGGAGAACAGGAAATGTAAATGAAAGAAAGCTATATTACTTGACGAATGTAAAGAGTGGCTCAACATGCCCCATTCTCCTCTATAGTCATTGAGCTACAGTACCTGATGGGAGTAGAGGGTCTTTGGAGGCCCAGTCAGGACCAACAGGAAGTCAGGATGACTCAGTAGAGGGTATTTGGAGGCCCAGTCAGGACCAACAGGAAGTCAGGATCAATCAATCAATCAAAATGTATTTATAAAGCGCTTTTTACATCAGCCGATGTCACAAAGTGCTATACAGAAACCCAGCCTAAAACCCCAAACAGCAAGCAATGCAGATGTAGAAGCACGGTGGCTAGGAAAAACTCCCTAGAAAGGCAAAATCTAGGAAGAAACCTAGAGAGGGTTGGCCAGTCCTCTTCTGGCTGTGCCGGGTGGAGATTAAAACAATTTATGGCCATTAAGGCCAGTTCTTTCTCCAAGATGTTCAAATGTTCATAGATGACCAGCAGGGTCAAATAATAATACAAGTAGTTGTGGAGGTTGCAACAGGTAAATACATCAGCAGTGAATGTCACTTGGTTTTTCAGTGCAATAGAGCGAGAGCAAGGTGAAAACAGCAGGTCTGGGACAGGGTGGCACGTCCAATGAACAGGTCAGGGTTCCATAACCGCAGGCAGAGGAGTTGAAATAGGGTCAGAGGCAGAGAATCCCAATGGAGAGACGTGAACCGGCCAGGCAGAGACAGCAAGGGTGGTTCGTCGCTCCAGAGCCTTGCCGTTCACCCTTGCACCCCTGGGCCAGACTACACTCAATCATAGGACCTACTGAAGAGGTGAGTCTTCAGTAAAGACTTAAAGGTCGAGACGGAGTCTGCGTCTCACATGGATAGGCAGACCATTCCATAAAAATGGAGCTCTATAGGAGAAAGCCCTTCCTCCACCTGTTTGCTTAGAGATTCTAGGGACAATAAGGAGGCCTGCGTCTTGTGACCGGAGCGTACGTGTAGGTATGTACGGCAGGACCAAATCTGAGAGATAAGTAGGAGCAAGCCCATGTAATGCTTTGTAGGTTAGCAGTAAAACCTTGAAATCAGCCCTAGCCTTAACAGGAAGCCAGTGTAGAGAGGCTAGCACGGGAGTAATATGATCAAATCTTTTGGTTCTAGTCAGGATTCTAGCAGCCGTGTTTAGCACTAATTTAAGTTTATTTAGTGCTTTATCCGGGTAGCCGGAGAATAGAGCATTGCAGTAATCTAATCTAGAAGTGACAAAAGCATGGATTAGCTTTTCCGCATCATTTTTGGACGAAAAATGTCTGATTTTTGCAATGTTACGAAGATGGAAAAAAGCTATCCTTGAAATATTCTTGATATGTTCATTAAAAGAGAGATCAGGGTCCAGAGTAATGCCAAGGTCCTTCACAGTTTTTTGGGAGACGACTGTACAACTCAGTAGAGGGTATTTGGAGGCTCGGTCAGGACCAACAGGAAGTCAGGATGACTCAGTAGCAGCACATACGTAGAGAGGTGTGTTTGTCAGATTACTAAACATGTGTGGGCTGGGTAGAAGACGACGGTCCCGTTTCGTCCACCACACCTCCTTTGTCTTTAAGCAAAACTGTCATCATTTCCTGGTCTTGGTGCTGCTGCCTTTGAAGCTTGAGAGCATGAGTGAAAATAAACCGCATGGGCCTGCTCCTACACGCACACACACCTTCCATACGTAACGTGTTGCTTCCGTCCCTCTCCTTGCCCCAACCTGGGCTCGAACCAGGGACTCTCTGAACACACTGACAAAAGCATTGTTACATATCGCTCCACAAAAGCCATGGTTCTTGCAGAGCAAGGGAAACAACTAGTTCAATGTCTCAGTGCAAGTGACATCAATGATTGAAACGCTACTAGTGCGGTTGCACATGAACACATGCCGAAGCCAGACACACACACACACACACACACAGACAATTTATCTATTTCTCCAGTAGAACAAACCATGTGTGACTGCAATACATGTTTTTATTGCTTGTTCACCTGGAAAGAGGTGTTCATTACTTGGAAGGAGGAAGCAGAAAGACATGTTCATTACTTGGAAGGAGGAAGCAGAAAGACGAGTTCATTACTTGGAAGGAGAAAGAGGTGTTCATTACTTGGAAGGAGGAGTGGGAGAGAGATGTGCGTAGGTAGGTAGGTAGGTAATAATTCCCTTAAAATACAGTCCCTAGTAGAGGGTTTAATTACTGAAAAATGCACGTATTGTACATTTGATATACTATATGCAATAAAAAAAAATACTACTAACAGGATACTAATGTACAGTCCTGAGTGAATGACTACGTAAGTCAAGTATTACCTACAATATTGCACGTGATATGATATAAAGTCGGAGGTTTACATACACCTTAGCCAAATACATTTAAACTCAGTTGTTCACAATTCCTGACATTTAATCCTAGTAAACATTCCCTGTCTTAGGTCAGTTAGTATCACCATATTTTAAGTGTGAAATGTCAGAATAATAGTAGAGAGAATGATTTATTTCAGCTTGTATTTCTTTCCCAGTGGATCAGAAGTTTACATACACTCAATTAGTATTTGGTAGCTTTGCCTTTAAATTGTTTAACTTGGGTCAAACGTTTCGGGTAGCCTTCCACAAGCTTCCCACAATAAGTTGGGTGAATGTTGGCCCATTCCTCCTGACAGAACTGGTGTAACTGAGTCAGGTTTGTAGGCCTCCTTGCTTGCACACGCTTTTTCAGTTCTGCCCACAAATTTTCTATAGGGTTGAGGTCAGGGCTTTGTGATGGCCACTCCAATACCTTGACTTTGTTGTCCTTAAGCCATTTTTCCACAACTTTGGAAGTATGCTTGGAGTCCCATTTGCGACCAAGCTTTAACTTCCTGACTGATGTCTTGAGATGTTGCTTCAATATATCCACATAATTTTCCTTCCTCATGACGCCATCTATTTTGTGAAGTGCTCCAGTCCCTCCTGCAGCAAAGCACCCCCACAACATGATGCTGCCACCCCCTTGCTTCACGGTTGGGATGGTGTTCTTTGGTTTGCAAGCCTCTTCCGTTTTCCTCCAAACATAACGATGGTCATTATGGCCAAACAGTTCTATTTTTGTTTCATCAGACCAGAGGACATTTCTCCAAAAAGTAAGATCTTTGTCCCCATGTGCAGTTGCAAACCGTAGTCTGGCTTTTTTATGGCGGTTTTGGAGCAGTGGCTTCTTCTTTGCTGAGCGGCCTTTCAGGTTACGTCGATATAGGACTTGTTTTACTGTGGATATATACTTTTATACCCGTTTCCTCCAGCATCTTCAGAAGGTCTTTGCTGTTGTTCTGGGATTGATTTGCACTTTTCGCACCAAAGTACATTCATTCAAGTGTGTTCATCTCTAGGAGACAGAACGTGTCTCGTTTCTGAGCAGTATGACGGCTGTTTGGTCCCATGGTGTTTATACTTGCGTACTGTTGTTTGTACAGGTGAATGTGGTACCTTCAGGTGTTTGGAAATTGCTCCCAAGGATGAACCAAACTTGTGGAGGTCCACAATTGCTTTTCTGAGGTCTTGGCTTATTTCTTTTGATTTTCCCATGATGTCGAGCAAAGAGGCACTGAGTTTGAAGGTAGGCCTTGAAATACATCCACAGGTACACCTCCAATTACCTCAAATTCTGTCAATTAGCCAGAAGCTTCTAAAGCCATGACATCATTTTCTGGAATTTTCCAAGCTGTTTAAAGGCACAGTCAACTTAATGTATGTAAACCTCTGACCCACTGGAATTGTGATATAGTGAATTCTAAGTGGAATAATCTGTCTGTAAACAATTGTTGGAAGAATTACTTGTGTCCTAACCGACTTGCCACAACTATAGTTTGTTAACATGAAATCTGTGGAGTGGTTGAAAAATGAGTTTTAATGACTTCAACCTAAGTGTATGTAAACTTCCGACTTCAACTGTATATACAGTCCTGAATGAATGAGTGCTGAATGAATAAGTCCTGAGTGAATGAGTTATTACAGACCAGAAAGTTTCTCACGTATGGATGGATGCCTAATTGTTAAACTAGGTCCTTAACACCCCAACAGTTCCAGGTCTATGTTGCCGACGGCACGGAACCCAGGTGAGGCATTAAATAGTCTAATAGCCGCCAACTGGAAGGACCTCCTGTAGCGCTCTCTGGCACACCGTGGTGGGATCAGTCTGTGACTGAAGGTGCTCCTCTGCATCATAACCATGGAATGCAGAGGGTGGGTGACTGTCACGGTTCGTGGTGAGGGAACGAGGCGCAGAGCGAGAGGTGCGTGCAAACATATTTATTTATAACTCAAAAACGAACACAAAACAACAATCGCAATACCGTGAGCTGGTGATGGGTACTTACAGAAAGCACACAGGCATACACACACAAACAATGATCCACGGTGCAGGTGGATAAAATGTGAACATAAATAGAATTCCCAAAGAGAGACAACTCAAGACAGCTGCCTCTAATTGGGGATCACCAAAAACCCAACACCAACCCTGTGATTGTCAGGACCTGACTGTGGCCATCCCACTCTCTCCAGAGACCTGGCCTCAGTCAGGCCCTTAAAGTGACGTTATCCATGATGGCCAGCAGTTTGGCAAGGATCTGTCTCTCTGCCAGCTCCTCTAGAGTGTCAAGGTTAATCCCCAGAACAGAGCTAGACTTCCTGATCAGCTTATTTACCCGAGAAGCATCACCAGCCTTTATGTTGGCACCCCAGCACACCACTGCAAAAAATATGGCAATGGCCACCACAGACTGGTAGAAAGTATGCAGTAGTTTACTGCACACGTTGAAGGACCTGAGCCTCCTCAGAAAGTAGAGTCGGCTCTGGCCCTTTTTGTACAGGGCCCCGGTGTTACCAGCCCATTCCAGCCTGTTGTCCATATGGACTCCCAGGAACTTGTATGAACCAACCATTTCCACATCCATCCCCTGTATAGGGACTGCAGTCGGTTGGGCCTTGGTTCTCCTGAAGTCCACAACCATCTCCTTTGTTTTGCTGATGTTGAGCTGAAGGTGGTTCTGCTCACACCACACCACACCACAAAGTCATTGATTGTGCTCCTGTACTTCTCATCCTGCCCACCCTTAATGCTCCCTACAATTGCGGAGTCTGAGGTGTAGAGGGTGAACAGGAAGGGCGACAGGACCGTTCCCTGGGGGGCCCCTGTGTTGCTCACTGCCCGTTCTGACACGCAGCTCTGTAGCCACACAAATTGTGACCTGCCGGTCAGGTAGTCCGTAACCCAGGAAACATAACCCTCATAGTGCTACCTGCTTTGTCCAGGTGAGAGTAGGCCTTCTGCAGAAGGTAGATTGCATCATCCACCCCGATGTTGTGCTGGTATGCGAACTGCAGGTGGTCCAGTGATGTACACACCAGGGGTCTGAGGTGAGCGAGGACTAACCTTTCTAGGGTCTTCATGATGTGGGATGTTACCGCAACAGGTCTGAAGTCATTCAGGACAGTGGGGTGCGCTTTCTTTGGCACTGGGACCAGGCACAATGTTTTCCACAGCACAGGGACCCTTTCCAGGCTCAGGCTAAGGTTGAAGCGTCGCTGGAGTATTCCACACAGTTGGTCAGCACAGACCCTGAGAACCCTTGGGCTGATGCCATCGGGGCCTGTCGCTTTCCCCTGATGTAGTCTCTCCAGCTCTCTCTTCACTTGGTTGGTGGTGGGGGTGTTGAAGTTCAGTCCAGAGGTGGGAGGAAGGGAGGTGTTGCAGATCAGTTCAGAGGAAGTGGGGGTGGGGAGGACCATGTAGAACAGCACTAGTGGAGAGATACAGGTTCAGCCACCAAGAACAAATCAGATCTCTTCAGAACAGGTTTATTGCAGATATTGGGTTCAACACAGCACACTCCTAAAAGCTGTTCAAAGAAAGATACAAGAAAATAATATACATATGTACAGGCCTACAGACAACGTACAGGGCAAAGCCAAATACACATAGCTAGTAGAACACACATACAGGGCAAAGGCCCAATTACTGGTAAGCGTATAACAACTGAAACATGACTGCCATGTAACTAAGTTCACAAGACCACGACCAATGTGGAATAGCAACTGCGCCACGAGCAAAGGCACAGGCTAAATTAGGCTACATCATTTTTTTATTAAACCTTTATTTAACTGGTTTATACATAGATCATAAGGCTAAACACAGTACATAGTAGCATGAGGCTACATACATACATACATCTTAAGGCTAAACACAGTACATAGTAGTATGAGGCTACATACATCTTAAGGCTAAACACAGTACATAGTAGCATGAGGCTACATACAATTGAAGTCGGAAGTTTACATACACATAGGTTGAAGTCATTAAAACTCATTTTCAACCACTCCACAGATTTCATGTTAACAAACTATAGTGTTGGCTATAGTCGGTTAGGACATCTACTTTGTGCATGACACAAGTAATTCTTCCAACAATTGTTTACAGACAGATTATTTCACTTAGAATTCACTATATCACAATTCCAGTGGGTCAGACGTTTACTTTTTATTTATTTATTTTATTTCACCTTTATTTAACCAGGTAGGTCAGTTGAGATTTGCAACTGCGACCTGGCCAAGACAAAGCAAGGCAGTGCGACAAAAAACAATAACACAGAGTTACACATGGGAAATAAACAAACGTACAGTCAATAACACAATAGAATGTAGTGCAAAATGCAGTAAGGTTAGGAAGACAATAAATAGGCCATAGTGGCAAAATAAATTACAGATTAGTATAATCACTGGAATGATGGAATGTGCAAATGATGATGTGCAAATAGAGATACTGGAGTGCAAAATTGAGCGGAAGTTAAAAATATATATATATGGGGATGTAGGATGGGCTATTTACAGAAGGGCTGTATACAGGTGCATACACTAAGTTGACTGTGCCTTTAAACAGCTTCGCAAATTCCAGAAAATGATGTCATAGAGAAAATGATGTCATAGAGAAGCTTCTGATAGGCTAATTGACATCATTTGAGTCAATTTTGAGGTGTACCTGTGGATGTATTTCAAGGCCTACCTTCAAACTCAGTGCCTCTTTGCTCGACATCATGGGAAAATCAAAAGAAATCAGCCAAGACCTCAGAAAAAAATTGTAGACCTCCACAAGTCTGGTTCATCCTTGGGAGCAATTTCCAAATGCCTGAAGGTACCACGTTCATTTGTACAAACAACAGTACGCAAGTATAAACACCATGGGACCACGCAGCCGTCATACCGCTCAGGAAGGAGACGTGTTCTGTCTCCTAGAGATGAATGTACTTTGGTGCGAAAAGTGCAAATCAATCCCAGAACAACAGCAAAGGACCTTCTGAAGATGCTGGAGGAAACAGGTACAAAATAATCTATATCCACAGTAATACAAGTCCTATATTGACATAACCTGAAAGGCCCTCAGCAAGGAAGGAGCCACTGCTCCAAAACCACCATAAAAAAGCCAGACTACGGTTTGCAACTGCACATGGGGACAAAGATCGTACTTTTTAGAGAAATGTTCACTGGTCTGTTGAAACAAAAATAGAACGATTTGGCCAAAATGACCATCGTTATGTTTGGAGGAAAAAGGGGGAGGCTTGCAAGCTGAAGAACACCATCCCAACTGTGAAGCACAGAGGTGGCAGCATCATGTTGTGGGGGTGGTTTGCTGCAGGAGGGACTGGTGCACTTCACAAAATAGATGGCATTATGAGGAAGGAAAATTATGTGGATATATTGAAGCAACATCTCAAGACATCAGTCAGGAAGTTAAAGCTTGGTCGTAAATGTGTCTTCCAAATGGACAATAGTCCCAAGCACACTTCCAAAGTTGTGGCAAAATGGCTTAAGGGCTGTCACGAGTGGGTGTTGATAGAGACCAAGGAGCAGCGCAGCGATAGTTCGACATGTTTATTTTACTATAGAAACTCAAAATGTCACGAACTATACAAACAAAAAACAAAGAAGCAATCACAAAGAACGGAAACTGTTGAGGGGTGCCTAAATACAATCCCCAATCAGAGACAACCCTGTACAGCTGTCTCTGATTGAGGATCATCACTTCCCCTAGTTAGGGCGTGAGGGCTCGGCTGTGGTCCTACCACTCCCCTTATTGGGAGTAAGGTCTAACCACAGCCAAACCCTCACAACGACAACAAAGTCAAAGTATTGGAGTGGCCATCAAAGCCCTGACCTCAATCCTATAGAAAATTTGTGGGCAGAACTGAAAAAGCATGTGCGAGCAAGGAGGCCTACAAACCTGACTCAGTTACACCAGTTCTGTCCGGAAGAATGGGCCAAAATTAACACAATTTATTGTGTGAAGCTTGTTGAAGGCTACCCAAAACGTTTGACCGAAGTTAAACAATTTAAAGGCAATGCTACCAAATACTAATTGAGTGTATGTAAATGTCTGACCTACTGGGAATGTGATGAAAGAAATAAAAGCAGAAATAAATAATTATCTTGTCAGGCTCTGGCCATAGAGAAGCCTATTTGCTTCTCTATGTAGCTATGGTCAGAGTCTGACAGTGTCTTTCTTTTCTGTTTCTGTGTGGGTTTTGGGTTGGATCCCTAATTAGAGGCAGCTGCACCGCATTGTCTCTAATTAGGGATCCTATATATGTTAGTCTGTCCTTCACTCTGGTGTGGGTCGTTGTCGTTATATGTCGCAGTCACGGTGAATGTAAGTGTGCCTTTGTTACGTCCGTTCATTCGTGTTTGTTTTTGTGAACGTGTTGTTAGTTTGTTCGGTGTCGTTATAGTTCGTCATTTGTTTGTGTAAATTATACATAGTATAAAAATACAAGGAAATAAAGATGTGGAACTATAATCCCTGCGCTGCGTCTTGGTCTGTCTCTGCACCCGTTCGTGATTCTCTCTACTATTATTCAGACATTTCGCATTCTTAAAATAAAGTGGTGATCCTAACTGACCTAAGACAGGGAATTTTTATTAGGATTAAATGTCAGGAATTGTGAACAACTGAGTTTAAATGTATTTCGCTAAGCTGTATGTAAACTTCCGACTTCAACTTCTGTATATGCATCATAAGTAGGGTTGCACATTTTGGGGAATATTCAGAGGTGGAAACTTCCCATGGGAATTAACGGGAATATATGATTAACGGGAATATATGGGAATTAATGGGAATATGTGCAAATGAATATTAATGCAATTTAAATGTAGATGTTTTTTGATTGGATATATTTACCATATCATATGGAGACAGAAACATAAACCTTTTACCTTGCAAATGATTAAATACTTCCAATAGAAATATAACAACTATTTAGTTACGAACTGAACTTTAATTAAATGAGTTGACTCTTCACATGGGATGATTTCGCTGAACAACAAAAGAAAGGGAATATTGAATGATCCCCAATGATCCATCACATCTCCCAAAAACGTTTTCAACGTTTCATTTGGAGGATGATTGAGGCAACAGGGGAAAGAGCCTCAGATCCACAAAGTCCCTTCCACCAGGTGGCTGATGAGATATTTTGGCACGACTGCCATATTGCATCTCCACCCCAAAGCCCTTGCATGGAAGTGTACTTCGCCAGACTGCCAAGAACCTTGCCCTCATCCAGGCCAAGGTGGCGAGACACGGTAGTGATGACACCATAGGCCTTGTTGACCTCTGCACCAGACAGGATGCTCTTGCCAGAACACTTTGGGTCCAACATGTACGCTGCGGCATGTATGGGCTTCAGGCAGAAGTCTTCACGCTTTTTGATGTATTTCAGAACTGCAGTTTCCTATGCTTGGAGCAACAGTGAAGTGGGCAGGGCAGTACGGATTTCTTCTCTTACATCTGAAAGCAGTCTGAACATCAGACAGGATGGCATCGTCTCCCTCAATCCGTGCAATGCCTGCTGCTATAGGTTTCGGGAGTTTCAGGCTGCTTACCACTCTCTCCCAAAATACATCATCCAGGAGGATCCTCTTGATGAGGCTGTCCATATCGGCAGACTGTTATATGGCCATTTCTTGGAGAGACTCCTTCCCCTCCAGGAGACTGTCAAACATGATGACAACACCACCCCAACGGGTGTTGCTGGGCATCTTCAATGTGAAGCTCTTATTCTTCTCACTTTGCTTGGTGAGGTAGATTGCTGCTATAAATGATTTAAACACGCTTTGCTGTAGGCTACTATTTACTAGTTAACAAAAATAATGTATGTCATATAAAATATATTCACCCCACCCAGCCATTTCCTTGGCTCTCTTGTAGAGTGTATCCATTGTTTTCAGTGCCATGATGTCCTTGAGGAGCAGATTCAATGCATGAGCAGCACAGCCAATGGGTGTGATGTGAGGGTAGGACTCCTCCACTTTAGACCAAGCAGCCTTCATGTTCGCAGCATTGTCTGTCACCCGTGCAAATACCTTCTGTGGTCCAAGGTCATTGATGACTGCCTTCAGCTCATCTGCAATGTAGAGACCGATGTGTCTGTTGCCCCTTGTGTCTGTTCTCTTGTAGAATACTGGTTGAGGGGTGGAGATGATGTAGTTAATTATGAATTGCTCACGAACATTCGACCACCCATCACAGATAATTGCAATACAGTCTACTTTCTATGATTTGTTTGACCTTCACTTGAACTCTGTTGAACTCTGCATCCAGCAAATGAGTAGATAAAGCATGTCTGGTTGGAGGGGTGTATGCTGGGCGAAGAACATTCAGAAATCTCTTCCAATACACATTGCCTGTGAGCATCAGAGGTGAACCAGTTGCATAAACAGCTTGAGCAAGACATTCATCAGCATTTCTCTGAATACATTCCTCCATTGAGTCAAAAAAACTTCTGATTCCAGGAGGACCATGAGCTGTTGCTATCGATAAGGTGTCTGATTCATCATTTTCACCTTGAATAGAAGTAGAGGGACTTTTGTCAGAGGTTGCTTGTTGTGAGCGCTGAGGGAACTTTATGCACTTGGCCAGATGATTCTGCATCTTTGTTGCATTCTTCACATATGATTTGGCACAGTATTTTCAAATGTACTCAGCTTTTCCTTCTACATTAGCTGCAGTGAAATGTCTCCACACATCAGATAGTGATGGTGCCCGTGGCATTTCCTGTAAAGATTAGAAAAAAAGGAGTAAAAAAAAACCCAAATACAATTCCATGTACAGATAAATAGTTAAGCAGTTAGATTAAACAACTTCTTTGTAAGATAAATGTTTTAAAATGAAACATGTATGGAAAAAGGCGAATTCACACTCCTCAGTTAGCAGACTCAAGCAAGCTAAAACCCACATGGTAGCAAAAACTAACTAGCAGAAATTGTTAACAAGTTAGAAATGATTTAAACACACTGCTGTGGGCTACTATTTATTAGTTAACAAAAATAATGTATGTCATATACAATATATTCACCCCACCCAGTATTGTAATCAAAACTTACCAGAAAGCATGTAGTCCTTGGCTCAGACAGTGTAGTAGTCTGGCTCAATAGCATCTCATTAGTGTGCAAGATCTTGAGAATCAGCTGCACATGTGATGGAAGAATACAATGTGCATGCAGAGGGTTGCGTTTCCATTGAATTGGGGATAGTTTAACCAAAATATGCCACAAGACCTAGAATTGCCTTATGTGTATCCCACAAAAAAAGGTTCACTGTTATAAGCTAACTTCTTTGATGAATTTTATGGAATTTAATGGAGAATGTCAGGAAAAATTCTGGAAATGTACTGGAAAGTTTCCGACCCTTTGCAACCCTAATCATAAGGCTACATAGAGTACACAGTAGCATGTGGATACATCCAGTTGTGTTCAAAAGTTTTGAGAATGACACAAGTATTGGTCTCCACAAAGTTTGCTGCTTCAACGTTCTTAGATCTTTATGTCAGTAGTTACTATGGTACACTGAAGTATAGTTACAATTATTCCATAAGTGTCAAAGGCTTTCATTGACAATGATATTCAGTTTATGCAAAGAGTCAATATTTGCAGTGTTGACCCTTCTTTTTCAAGACCTCTGCAATCCGCCCTGGCATGCTGTCAATTAACTTCTGGGCCACATCCTGACTGATGGCAGGTCATTCTTGCATAATCAATGCTTGGAGTTTGTCAGAAGTTGTGGGTTTTTGTTTGTCCACCCGCCACTTGATGATCGACCACAAGTTCTCAATGGGATTAAGGTCTGGGGAGTTTCCTGGCCATGGACCCAAAATGTCGATGTTTTGTTCCCCGAGCCACTTAGTTATCACTTTTGCCTTATGGCAAGGTGCTCCATCATGCTGGAAAAGGCATTGGTCGTCACCAAACTGTTCTTGTTTTGGTACCATTCTTTATTCATGGCTGTGTTCTTAGGCAAAATTGTGAATGAGCCCACTCCCTTGGCTGAGAAGCAACCCCACACATGAATGGTCTCAGGATGCTTTACTGTTGGCATGACACAGGACTGATGGTAGCACTCACCTTGTCTTCTCCGGACAAGGTGTTTTCCGGAACACCCAAACAATCGGAAAGGGGATTCATCCGAGAAAATGACTCTACCCCAGTCCTCAGCAGTCCAATCCCTGTACCTTTTTGCAGAATATCAGTCTGTCCCTGATGTTTTTCCTGGAGAGAAGTGGCTTCTTTGCTGCCCTTCTTGATACCAGGCCATCCTCCAAAAGTCTTCGCCTCACTGTGCGTGCAGATGCACTCACACCCGCCTGCTGCCATTCCTGAGCAAGCTCTGCACTGGTGGTGCCCCGATCCCGCAGCTGAATCAACTTTAGGAGACGGTCCTGGCACTTGCTGGACTTTCTTGGGCACCCTGACGCCTTCTTCACAACAATTGAACCTCTCTCCTTGAAGTTCTTGATGATCCGATAAATGGTTGATTTAGGTGAAATCTTACCAACAGCAATATCCTTGCCTGTGAAGCCCTTTTTGTGCAAAGCAATGATGACGGCACGTGTTTCCTTTCAGGTAACCATGGTTGACAGAGGAAGAACAATGATTTCAAGCACCACCCTCCTTTTAAAGCTTCCAGTCTGTTATTCTGACTCAATCAGCATGACAGAGTGATCTCCAGCCTTGTCCTCGTCAACACTCTCACCTGTGTTAACGAGACAATCACTGACATGATGGCAGCTGGTCCTTTTGTGGCAGGGCTGAAATGCAGTGGAAATGTTTTTGGGGGATTAAGTTCATTTTCATGGCAAAGAGGAACTTTGCAATAAATTGCAATTCATCTGATTACTCTTCATGACATTCTAGAGTATATGCAATTTGCCATCATCAACACTGAGGCAGCAAACTTTGTGTAGACCAATACTTGTGTCATTCTCAAAACCTTTGACCACGACTGTACATACATCTTAAGGCTAAACACAGTACATAGTACTCTTTGAAGAAAAGGTGCTATATAGAACCTAAAACCCTTTTGGTTCCAGGTAGAACTATTTTGGGTTCCATGTAGAACCATTTCCACAGAGGGTTCTACATGGAACCCAAAAGGGTTCTACCTTGAAACAAAAAAGTTATTCAAAGGGTTCTCCCATGGGGACAGCCGAAGAACCCTTTTGGAACCCTTTTTTCTAAGAGTGTAGATACCACTAATGAGAAAATAAATGGTGATGGTGGTGGTGTAACTGTAGATTAGGGGTGGTGTAACTGCTACATAAGAGCTGGCCTTTTAACACCTAGTATCACCGTAGTATCACTGTAGTATACATTAAGACTGTGTCTAAATCAGTCTTATCTGGTCCTTGTCAGGAAACTCAGCTTTGGTAAACATACCTGTTACCATGCCTTTAAATATCCACTCCCTAAGTGATGGCCTAAGCCTTCACCATGCAACGATCCAATGCCTATCACATGTCCCCTGCACCACTGTCAACACAAGGCGTTTTATCCTGTCTGACGAGAACCTAGAAATCCCTATTGGCCTGGACTTACCCCTACACTTTTCACCCCCAGCCATCTATAGGCTCCCTCCATATGATATCATACTACACACTAGCAGTCCAAAAAACCCAACACAAAGCAAAAGGTAGGCTTGTGGAAAATGTTTTTTGATATCGAACATGGTCATCTGTCAATTGTAAAACAATATATCTAAAGACGACTCTGGTGAAGTAAAGCTGTCCCAAGGAAACATCCCTCCCCCTGGGATCGATAGGCCTACAACAAGGTTGTAAACCAACATTATATTAAAGGCCTAATGTTCATGGTTCAGGTTGCAGGAATAGATGCATGCAGGACTAAATGTTTGTTATGAAGAGTTCATGTCACAGCGACAATATCCTGTTAGATGCAGTAATATAACACTGCAGCCCTCCTGATTTTCAACCTTCCAAAATTCTCTCATGTCACCCCGCTCCTGCGCACACTCCAATGGCTTCCAGTCGAAGCTTGCATCCACTACAAGACCATGGTGCTTCCCTACGGAACAGCAAGAGGAACTGCCCCTCCCTGCTTTCAGGCTATGATCAAACCCTACACCCCAACCAGAGTACTCTGTTCTGACACCTCTGGTCTCTTAGTCCTCCCACCTCTGGTCTCTTGGTCCTCCCACCTCTGGTCTCTTGGTCCTCCCACCTCTGGTCTCTTGGTCCTCCCACCTCTGATCTCTTGGTCCTCCCACCTCTGGTCTCTTGGTCCTCCCACCTCTGGTCTCTTGGTCCTCCCACCTCTGGTCTCTTGGTCCTCCCACCTCTGGTCTCTTGGTCCTCCCACCTCTGGTCTCTTGGTCCTTCAACCTCTGGTCTCTTGGTCCTCCCACCTCTGGTCTCTTGGTCCTCCCACCTCTGGTCTCTAGGTCCTCCCACCTCTGGTCTCTTGGTCCTCCCACCTCTGGTCTCTTGGTCCTCCCACCTCTGGTCTCTTGGTCCTCCCACCTCTGGTCTCTAGGTCCTCCCACCTCTGGTCTCTAGGTCCTCCCACCTCTGGTCTCTTAGTCCTCCCACCCCTACAGGATGTCAGCTCCCACTCAGCCCAGCCCAAGCACTTCTCTGTCCTGGCATCCCAATGGTAGAAACACCTTCCTTATGAAGCTAGGACAGCAGAGTCCCTGCACATCTGAAACTCTACCTCTTCAAACAGTAACCCCCCCCCCCCCCCCCCCCCCCGGCTAAATGACTAAAATATGATTATAATATATTAGTAGGCATCTACACTGTAATTAGACTGCAGCCTGCAAGCACCATTATATAAATTGCGGACTCTAGTTGGGAAGTGAGACACCACTTTTCACAAATAAAAAAAGACCTGTCCTTGCCATAAATGTTGTTTAATTTATTTGAGCTCTGCTACCACCTAGTGCTTGTTAGGCATACCCCCCTCCAGGAAGAAGTTACCCTAATATATGATATACTTGTTCTAACTCAAATATGAACAAATAATAAAACACGTTTGATTTTTAATTGCTAAGAATTGTGTCATCTTATTTTCGCCGATTTCTCAAAGATCTCAGCGATAAATCGATAATTGTATTCAGGCACAATACAAGGCTAAGTGCAAGAGATCTGGAGGTCCTTGATATATGCTGTCGCACTAATGACGAACCTTCTGCTTTCAAACAAACACACAAAGGTATAAACATAATGTGTCAATTTAAACAGGTGGCGAAATATTGTATTTAAACTATATGTTGTTTTACAATTACATTTGTTAAATTTCGTTGAGGAGGAATAACGTCACGTGTGTTTGCATGCTAAAGTATGACCTGTTAAAGTTAGTTAGCGAGCTAGTTACCCAGAGCCTCGGCCAACCTGTTACAACTCTAGTGTATTGGCACTGGGTAATTATAATTCAATATGTCTTCAAAAATAAGTTACAATTGAAAAAAACCTTGTTTACACGTGCACTGTGGTAAGTTGCAGGTATTTGTACAAGGTAAAAATAGCCATTAAAATAGTTTTGAAAAGAACAAACAGGACATTGTGCTTCATTCTAACGTTACCACTGTGAACATGGTGAAGGGGAAAGAACTGTCTGAGGATGTCAGGAATTTGATTATAACCAAACATGGACTTAAGCAAGGTTACAAGTCCATCTCCCGAGATCTTGGGATTGCTGTTTCCACAGTTCGCAATGTCATCAGGAAGCATGCTGTCCATGGAATTGTAGTCAACCTCCCAGGACGTGGTCGCAAGAAAAATCTGGTTCCAGCGGTTGAAAAATAAAAAACTCGCAAGAAGAATCTGGTTCCAACAGTTGAAAAAGCAGATCGTTTTGCATCTATCCAAAATAAAATGTGTGACGCCACCAATGAAGACAAGGAAAATGGTTCAGAGTCTCAGGTGCGTTAGAACGACTGCTAACATTAGTAGGTTATCTATCTAGGCAAGTTAACACTTGCAGTCTGAAATTGCAAACTAATGGCTAGCTAGATACACACTTTAAATTGTAGGCTAGACAGAAAGAGTAGAGTGAGAGTCTGAAAAGAGAATCAATGAGGGAAGTCAGAGGAAGATATTTTGGGAAGTCCAAAGCGAGGTAGTTAAGAGAGAAAACATAGGCGACTTTAACACACAGAGAGAGAGAGAGAACACACACAGCTCCAGTTTGAGAGCCAGAAAGCATGAGGAGAGGACATAATTAATAATTTGCCCCTGATACATCATCATGATACATGTCTAGGTAATGTACTGTTTCCCCACCACCTTGATCCAGGACAAGGAACATCCACGGGTTCTCATTCCACAGTTGTGTTGTCTTTTCTACCAACTCGGCTGGGTTACTGGGACCGGAGGAGGGCTAAGTTTGAGACGTGGGTAAGTGCTATGATTTTAATATTGTTGGATTATTTTTAATTCAAAACCTCAAGTGACATGTTCTTTAGTTAAACATGGCAGCCTGCCATGAAAAATAGCACAGAGAATATGCAAACAAAAATCTATGTATATAAAGTCTAGCTAATGACCGTTGTACTTAAGAGACCAGATCTACATTGCCCCGTCTGGAGTCCAGAAGGAGAGAATACAGGTGAGCTGTGTTTTGCCTTCATATCATCAGAGAGCCATCTTGGACTACTCAGTTTGACAGTTTTCTGGATATATATGTTTCGTGTGTGTGGTGCACCCTGTAGCCAGATGACATGTTTGTCTGTGACGTGGAGGAGAGGGACATCAGCTGCCCACCGCCCTGGAAGAAACTGAAGAAGAGCCAGTGCACCCCTCTGTTCATGAATGCATACACTATGAGAGGTGAGGTCTGTTCATGAATGAAGCACTATGAGAGGTGAAGTCTCTGTTCATGAATGAAGTACTATGAGAGGTGAGGTCTGTTCATGAATGAAGTACTATGAGAGGTGAGGTCTCTGTTCATGAATGAAGCACTATGAGAGGTGAGGTCTCTGTCTGTAGTCTTCTACAGCCTACCTGGGACACGTACCCACAAAGTTGTCATAAGCGCTATTTAAACATCTGAGGCATGGAATGAGGCTGTATTGTCTTAAACCCACAGGTCTTCTAATAGGCCAGCATGCTAACTGTCTCCCTCCACTTCCTCAGCGGCGCAGGCCGTCATCCACACCCACTCCAAGGCCGCCGTCATGGCAACTCTTTTTTATCCCGGCAAGGAGTTCCGCATAACTCACCAGGAGATGATAAAGGGAATCCGCAAGGGCAACTCCAGCACCAACTACAGGTGGGTATGTGGCTAGGACACCTCCAGCACCAACTACAGGTGGGTATGTGGCTAGGACACCTCCAGCACCAACTACAGGTGGGTATGTGGCTAGGACACCTCCAGCACCAACTACAGGTGGGTATGTGGCTAGGACACCTCCAGCACCAACTACAGGTGGGTATGTGGCTAGGACACCTCCAGCACCAACTACAGGTGGGTATGTGGCTAGGACACCTCCAGCACCAACTACAGGTGGGTATGTGGCTAGGACACCTCCAGCACCAACTACAGGTGGGTATGTGGCTAGGACACCTCCAGCACCAACTACAGGTGGGTATGTGGCTAGGACACCTCCAGCACCAACTACAGGTGGGTATGTGGCTAGGACACCTCCAGCACCAACTACAGGTGGGTATGTGGCTAGGTGCAGTAGTTGTGCTTTCAAGTTGAAAGTACAGGTTTGAGCCAGAGTGCTCTGTGTACTGTAGTGTGAATGTATGTACTGAAAAAGTCCAGCGGTGGCAGTTCATGGAAATGAATGTGAAAATCCACATTTTCATCAAGGGGAAACTGACACTTGCTTTTAGATGGTGGCCTTATGACTATGCATTCTGCACACAAACCCACGTGTGTCTGCGTGCGCAGATATGATGAAACTCTGGTGGTGCCCATCATTGAGAACACCCCGGAGGAGCAGGACCTGAAGGAGCGTATGGCGCTGGCCATGGAGCAGTACCCAGACTCCTGTGCGGTCCTCGTCCGGCGCCACGGCGTCTACGTGTGGGGGGAGTCCTGGGAGAAAGCCAAGACCATGTGAGTTAATTAAGAATTATGAAATAACACAATGTTTATATAAGTGATTAACTAATAATTCTAAATAGTATAAAAGTAATGTTTGTAAGTATTACTGTGAATGTGTCGTTGGACTAATGTATCACTGCTCCACGTGTGATGATTGTGTGTAGACAGATATGTATTCACTGTTTTAAATGCATTATAATTAACCCTTCCAGAGGTTTGCGTGTTAATGGATTATCCATGTGTCTGTTCCAGGTGTGAATGTTATGACTACCTATTTGACATCGCCGTCCAAATGAAGCAGAGTGGAATGGATCCTTCGGCACCACCCAATTAAGAGAACCATTACTACGATGTCCAACAATCCCAATAAATGGATCCTTCGGCACCACCCATTGAAGAGAACCATTACTACGATGTCCAACAATCCCAATAAATCAGGGCCTAAAATGAACACCTGCCTGAATAGATTTTGGCATTGGCGGGTAAGCTGTCTATTTGACCAGCCATGTTGGCGGGAGGTCAGGGCTCCACAGTGCCAGCATTTCACTTTTCACTTGCATTTGTGAATAAAAATAGTCATGTTTGATCACATTTATAGTAACATAAATGCTGCAGTAGCTGTTTTCAAAGTATTTGTTTCATAGCTGGTAATATGTAGCCTATTTCACCTCGCGCTGAAACACTGCCTGGCTGGAGTCTGTGCGCATGTGAAGAGCAGAGTGAAAGATTCAATTTTAGAAGCGCTATGCACAGGCATAAAAGTTGGTCTATAAATATTTAATTTACTTGAATAGAAAGTCTACTGAAGTGAAACTCTGTCCTCGTGTTTGTTGGATATTTACATTGTTTTGTTCACAAGCTAGGTTGTTTTTCTATGTTTGAGTTTGAACAGCTAGGGAAGAGAAGACAACACCTCCACTAGTCAGACTCAATCTCCCAGGCAGAAACATTACTGGAGTCGCGTTACCATGGTAACCTGCCCTTCAAGGTGCAGGTGAACATTTGTCTCTGTGATATTTTTGTTAAAAGACTTGGGTCACAAAAAATGAAATTAAACTATATATCACTTTACTTCTTACTAGTAATACATTTATCGTTTTAGAAACATTACGAAGCATGCTCATCTGTTTTTTTGTGTATTTTGTTAGTGTAATTTTAGTTGGCCTGGTAGATGTTTTTATGTTCCTGACACAGTGGCCTGTGTACCAAAAAGTAAATGTTATGTCCTGCAAAAAATGATTAGAAATATCAGAAAATGTCTTTAATGTACTGTATCTACAGTAAACGTGGAAGGATAGTGTTTCACATGTGTACTCACATGTGTATTGGGCCGATAAAGTATGGCATTCTAATGGTGCAGTCTTCTTATTTATCAACGAAAGACGGACTGGCTGTTGTTGTCAAATTTGACTGGGTCTGAGCCACACGCTAACCGATTGTGCTATAGCCCCAGAATGTATTTGACAAGAGATTTGCTGGCCACAAAAATATGACATGTATTGACATACTGCAGTACTAGAGCAACATGAGGAGCCTGTCCTGTTACTGGGTGTTAAAGGTGAATGGCTTAATCTGACCAGACCGTCTGTCACTGCTACACGGTCTTAATCTGACCAGGCCGTCTGTCACTACTACACGGTCTTAATCTGACTAGGCCGTCTGTCACTGCTACACGGTCTTAATCTGACCAGGCCGTCTGTCACTACTACACGGTCTTAATCTGACCAGGCCGTCTGTCACTACTACACGGTCTTAATCTGACCAGACCGTCTGTCACTACTACACGGTCTTAATCTGACCAGGCCGTCTGTCACTACTACACGGTCTTAATCTGACCAGACCGTCTGTCACTACTACACGGTCTTAATCTGACCAGGCCGTCTGTCACTGCTACACGGTCTTAATCTGACCAGGCCGTCTGTCACTACTACACGGTCTTAATCTGACCAGACGTCTGTCACTGCTACAAGGTCTTAATCTGACCAGGCCGTCTGTCACTACTACACGGTCTTAATCTGACCAGGCCGTCTGTCACTACTACACGGTCTTAATCTGACCAGGCCGTCTGTCACTACTACACGGTCTTAATCTGACCAGACGTCTGTCACTGCTACAAGGTCTTAATCTGACCAGGCCGTCTGTCACTACCACACGGTCTTAATCTGACCAGGCCGTCTGTCACTACTACATGGTCTTAATCTGACTAGACAGCAACATGCATGGTTGCTGTCCACGTTCATGTGGTGCTGAACCTCCAATTCCAGGATTTTGATTCTGCCGCTGTCGCAGGTTCTGAATCTCATATCACTGCTGTGTCCTTACTTGTTTAGATCTGGCATTCTATATGTTTTAAGTACTAGGGTTCGTTAAGTGATTTACTAAGGTTAACCAACCTCTGCTTGACTGTTCTGCATAGCTGGTTAAATGGATCACCCAAATTAGTTATGTTGATACCCTCTCTCTGATTTTTATTATTAAATTTTTTTAAAATAAATTAATGTCTTATACAGTGCCTTCAAAACGTATTCATACCCTAGAAGTAGCAGGCAAGGTGATCCCATCTCACCTCTGCTAATTTTGTCTATGGAGCCCCTGATCCAGGTAATTTGGCAATTAAAAAAATAAACAATATCTCAAATCCACGGATCACAGCATCTCATTATACGCCGACGATATCTTACTTTATCTAGACAATGTATTTCAATTCCTCACAAAAGCTTTGAAGATCATAGACAAATTCAGCTCCATCTCAAGTTATAAAATAAATCTGCCCAACCGCATCTCAAAACCCCGATGGAGGACTTCATCTCTACTTATGGAATCCCAATTATTTCCCCCTTCTGGCTATTGGGATAAAATCCATAGTGCATTTTCAAAGTGTATATGGCAAGGTAAGCGAGCCTGGATAAAATGAACAAACTTTCAAAGAGGGAAAGACCTAGGAGGACTATCCATACCAAAGAGGGAACGACCTAGGAGGACTATCCATACCAAAGAGGGAAAGACCTAGGAGGACTATCCATACCAAAGAGGGAAAGACCTAGGAGGACTATCCATACCAAAGAGGGAAAGACCTAGGAGGACTATCCATACCAAAGAGGGAAAGACCTAGGAGGACTATCCATACCAAAGAGGGAACGACCTAGGAGGACTATCCATACCAAACTTTACATTGTATTTCTAGCCACTAGCATTTCTTCCCATCATAAATTGGTTTATACATGACTGCCCCTGGCTGAGTATAGAGAGAAATACTGTGTCTCCTATTGACCTGGAAGAGGTGTTCTCCACTGATATATCCCTTAAACAATGTAATATGGTGTCTCCTATTGACCTGGAAGAGGTGTTCTCCACTGATATATCCCTTAAACAATGTAATATGGTGTCTCCTATTGACCTGGAAGAGGTGTTCTCCACTGATATATCCCTTAAACAATGTAATATGGTGTCTCCTATTGACCTGGAAGAGGTGTTCTCCACTGATATATCCCTTAAACAATGTAATATGGTGTCTCCTATTGACCTGGAAGAGGTGTTCTCCACTGATATATCCCTTAAACAATGTAATATGGTGTCTCCTATTGACCTGGAAGAGGTGTTCTCCACTGATATATCCCTTAAACAATGTAATATGGTGTCTCCTATTGACCTGGAAGAGGTGTTCTCCACTGATATATCCCTTAAACAATGTAATATGGTGTCTCCTATTGACCTGGAAGAGGTGTTCTCCACTGATATATCCCTTAAACAATGTAATATGGTGTCTCCTATTGACCTGGAAGAGGTGTTCTCCACTGATATATCCCTTAAACAATGTAATATGGTGTCTCCTATTGACCTGGAAGAGGTGTTCTCCACTGATATATCCCTTAAACAATGTAATATGGTGTCTCCTATTGACCTGGAAGAGGTGTTCTCCACTGATATATCCCTTAAACAATGTAATATGGTGTCTCCTATTGACCTGGAAGAGGTGTTCTCCACTGATATATCCCTTAAACAATGTAATATGGTGTCTCCTATTGACCTGGAAGAGGTGTTCTCCACTGATATATCCCTTAAACAATGTAATATGGTGTCTCCTATTGACCTGGAAGAGGTGTTCTCCACTGATATATCCCTTAAACAATGTAATATGGTGTCTCCTATTGACCTGGAAGAGGTGTTCTCCACTGATATATCCCTTAAACAATGTAATATGGTGTCTCCTATTGACCTGGAAGAGGTGTTCTCCACTGATATATCCCTTAAACAATGTAATATGGTCTCCTATTGACCTGGAAGAGGTGTTCTCCACTGATATATCCCTTAAACAATGTAATATGGTGTCTCCTATTGACCTGGAAGAGGTGTTCACTGATATATCCCTTAAACCGTGAGTTCCCAAACTTTTCAGCCCCCCCAAATAACCCCCACTATCCCCGGAGGTGGTTTAAGCATACAAACGTTCGCGCGCACACGCACTAATAGGCCTAGGCTATTCAAACACGGGCATAACGACAACACAAAGAAAACAATAACCTAACAACCATAACATTAATTAATATAGTAATTGTGTAACATTAAACGTACCTAATGAGATGGGAGAACAACAAGGCCAGTCTGGGTTTCATCTCGGAGTTCATCCTCCAGGTTCAATCTGTACTTATTTTTTATGTATGTCAGTGCCGAGAAAGTCTCTTTTCACATAAGTATGTACATGCAAACGGCAATAGTACATCCATTGCGGCCTTGGATAGCTGTGGGTATTCCCTCAACTGAAATCCAGAACTCAGCCAGCGTCTTGGAATGAAACACTGTCTTTAAGGTTCCAAAGCTTGACAGTTCGACCAGTACGTCCTCCAGGTCAGATGACAGGTGTTGTACGGTCGTTACATTGAATGGTGATCTTATCCAGTCGTATTGTTTCGGAGTTGTATCCTCTGGGAAATACTTATTCAAGCGTTCCAGGAGGGCTTGAAGATGGGTAGTGATAGACTGCTTCACAGTGTTAACACTCCTTTCCTCCATGAATTCGTCCAGCTCAGGAAACATATACATCCTACTCATTTCAACTTGCGCAGTCCAACGTTCAACTTTCTTCTTGAATGCGTGGATTTGATCATTCAGCGGCAGGATGCTTGTGTTTTCACCTTGTAATGACATATTAAGTCCATTCAGTTGATCAAATATGCAATACAAATACGCTAGCTTTGTTAACCAGTCAGGGTCAGTCAGGTGGTCAGCGAGCTGTGACCCAGTCTCCATCAGAAATAAGCGCATCTCCTCCCGCAGCTCATACAGGCGGTTGAAAACATTTCCTCGCGAAAGCCACCTCACCTCATTATGGAACAGCAGGCCCTCATGCTCCGAGCCTAGTTCGTTGCAGAGAGTGGCAAATAGCCTCGTGTTGAGTGGGTGCGATTTGATGTAGTTTACCATTTTTATCGCCGTGTCAAGAACACTTTTAAGCTCTGGGTCGAGTGTTTTGCTTGCAAGAGCTTCTCCATGTATAATACAGTGCGTGAAATTTCCGTGAGGCGCCATTTGTAAGACTTGCTTTCAGTCCTTTATTTTCCCCAGCACCATCTGTACAAACACCAATGCACTCACCCCAAGACAGTCTCTCTTCTTTTAGTTTTGTGAAAATGTCCTCGCCTGTTCACGTTCCATCCAGCTCAGTGCAAATAAGCATGTCCTCCTCAAGTCTCCCGTTAAAACTGTATCTGATACATAGTTTGATATATCTGTGGATTCATCTAACTGCAAAGCATATTTCCCTTTCTTCACTCTGTCAATCAGCTGACACTTTATGTCCTAAATCGGTGATGCGCCGGTTAGACAGCGGCACTGATTCTAGCTCACCGGACAGTTTTTCTCCGATTTATAGCTATAGAAGCGGATTTGATTAGGTTTTTCCCGATTGTGTGTTTTTTTTGCCTTTGATTAAGCCAATTAAGTATGCCACCTCATATGATGCCTTTTGAGATTTGGCAGGAATTGTTGTTTGTTTGGTTAGGACTTTCTTTTGGCCTAGCAACTCTCGTTCCTTTCGGCGGAAAAAGTCTACTGTTTTCACATCGAGAGAGGATTTCTTGGTTTTCAAGTGTCGTAGCATCTTTACGGGCTTTAGGCTTTCATGTTCAAGCACCTCAGTGCACACGACACATTGGGGATCTTGTACTTCGTTGACAACGACGCATGTGAATCCATACTGTATATATTACTCTCGATACTTTCGACACTTGGAGGAGGAATGCTGGTCCGACTGCTGATGGATGTTCTTACCCACATGGCGGCCTCCTCCCGTACCATAAATCGATGGCCTTTCTGACGGTGGAACTGCTTCTCTGGCGCCTCTGCCTTGTCTTTGGTCGGTATTAACCAACGTTTCATGTTGACGAAAATATGCTAGGCTTAAACCTTTTGATTTGAGCTAGTTAGCTAAGTGTTCGCAATGTTTCTTTTGGCGCCGAAAATTACCTAAATTGATGCTGTCGCTAATCTGTCGTAATCTCCTCGGGTGTTTCATTTGGTATCAATTATTGTTACAATTATTTATATTTTTAAAATAGTATTTCACACATTCTGGAAATTATCTCTCGACCCCTCAACCGTGTTTTGCGACCCCCCTTTGGGAACCCATGCCTTAAACAATGTAATATGGTGTCTCCTGAAGAGGTGGTCTCCAGTGATATATCGCTTGAACTATAAACTATGCTTTGGTCCTATTATTGCTCACACAATTTCAATTTGATGCAACATTTAAAAACATAACTGGGAATCAAAATGTCATGCCCATACTCTGATATTTCAAAATAAACCAAGTTTTCCTCTAGGATTTTCAGACTGAACCAGGTTTTCCTCTAGGAGTTTCAGACTGAACCAGGTTTTCCTCTAGTATTGTGCCTGTGCTTAGCTCTTTTCCATAAATTTTTATCCTTGCCTTCCCATAACATGATGCAACCACCACCATGCTTGAAAGTATGAAGAGTCATACTCAGTGATGTGTTGTGTTGGATTTGCCCCAAAAAAGGCTTTGTATTCAGGACATTAAGGTAAATCCTTTGACAATTTTGTGTTGCAGCTTTACTTTAGTGCCTTGTTGCAAACAAGATGCATGTTTTGGAATATTTTTAAACTCTGTAACCATTTTTAAAGTTCCCATTGGCTTCATGGTGAAATCCCTGAGCTGTTTCCTTCCTCTCTGGCAGCTGAGTTAGGAAGGACACCTGTGTCTTTGTACTGAATGGGTGTATTGATTTTTTAAATGTTTTACCCATCTACCAATAGGTGCCCTTCTTTATGAGGCATTGGAAAACCTCCCTGGTCTTTGTGGTTGAATCTGTGTTTGAAATTCACTGCTCTGTGTTAAAATTATTACAATGATATTTTAAAATCATGTGAAACACTATTATTGCTCACAGTGACTCCACGTAACTTATTGTGTGACTTGTTAAGCACATTTTTACTACTGAATGTATTTAGGCTTGTCATAACAAAGGGATTGAATACTTATTGACTCAAGACATTTCAGCTTTTCATATTTAATTAATTTGTAAACATTTCTAAAAACATTTATTCTTATCTGCTGTTGCTGATGGATTTATACCAGACCAGGTTTTGTTCTATGTAGGGATGTAGAATGTGTCTAAATTGACAATGAGATAAAGTACAGTGATCCTGCCTTGATATTCCTCCAAGGATATGCTTCTGCCAGCCTGGAACCATTATTCATTTAGACTAGAGAGAATCTGGTTTCACCTCTGCATCAGACTCTCAACATAGCCTGATATGTTTCAGAAGTGATGGAAGTTTTAGTTTGCTCCACAGAACGTGTAGATCAGCACTGTTTTGATCTACACTAACTGATCTCCTACCGGATTTCCCAGGTGATAAATTAAACATTACACACGCGCCCAACCTTTAGGGCTGACTGTCAGTCAACCTCACAGCCAGTCGTCTCCTGAGGACACTCCCCTGTGTAGTGGCAAATGGAAGTCCCAGCGCTCCTGCCAACACTGCTTCCTTTAATTTCCGTCCTGGAATTCCACCCTGGCTAGCGTGTGCCGCGCTGCCTTCAGTAACATCAGTCAGACGGTGCCTGTGGATCCCACCACTGTGGGCGCCCCCACGCTCACACTATCATCCCTGTTCATCATCACACACCAGCGGGGAGTTCTTACAAGATGCTCCTCCATACGCCCTACTGACTTCCCTCATCTCGTATGCAGTGTGTGCTGAAAATAGGCTTGTGTTGTTAACTTAATAGCATAGTCAAATATACCACTGGATCCAGAAGATCCCCTCTGTGTAAGCTAATGCTCTACAAAATACAGATTGTGATGGGAAAGTCACTGCTTGAAAATTGTGAAGAAAATCCTGTTTTGACAATGTATTACACAAATGGTTTGTTAGCAATCCTCTTTTCAGAAATGTTTTTTTTATACAGTCATGTGCAAAAGTACACCCCCTGGAAAGTTTTTTTTTTTTTTTTACATATTTGGACAGATGGATCTGTAATCTTCACTTCAACACTATTGGCAGATAAAGGAAACCTAATTTAACAAATGACACTGAAAGATTATACTTTGCAATCATTTATTCACAACAAATGAAATGCAACAGGGCGGAAAAAATAAGTCCACCCCTAGCTTCAATAGCTTGTGTTTCCCACTTTGGCTGAAATAACTTCATGTAGACGTTTCTTGTAACTGTCCATCAGTCTCTTACATGGACTGGGAGGACGTTTTGCCCACTCTTCTTTACAGTACTGCTTCCTTCGATGTGTCATGTTCCAGGGCTTCCTTCGATGTGTCATGTTCCAGGGCTTTCTTGCATGCACATCCCACTTCAAGTCCCCACACAGCATTTCCATAGGATTAAGATCTGGGCTTTGACTCGGCCATTCCATAACCCTCCATTTATCTAAACATGTATCACATTGAAACATGGAACTGTGGCCTACATCCATGAGTGATTGGAATTAGAGCTCCTGTGTTACTGGTTGGTCATCACGGGGTTGAGAAGAGAAGAGTCAATGTCCATGAACAGAGTTTGAGTGATGCAGTATATTGCTAGAACATGGAAATGGCTGTATTGTTTATTCGTCTTGGTCTAGCTTTTTGAACAGGTGTTACAAGAGCTGAGTACATTGTGGATCACCTACAGGAGGGGGTAGTCTCAGGTTTAGTGATTTATGGATCACCTACAGGAGGGGGTAGCCTCAGGTTTAGTGCTGTATGGATCACCTACAGGAGGGGGTAGCCTCAGGTTTAGTGCGTTGCAAGAGTTGTGTTCAAAGAACTGAAGGTGAACTTAACTAATTGGGTTTGACTTTAATGTGTAATTCATGTGCATTTCTTTCTTAGAAACTGGCCATGCTGGGGTTTTTTCCTGCTTAGGGTCCTGAGCTATACAGCCAACCAAATATCATCTCACAGCAGCACACATTAAACATTTATCAGCCAGTTTGAAGTCTGTGATGGAACTAAACCAAACCAAATATTAATCACACTTGGCAAAATTACCAGGCACAGGAACAGTATAAATAATTCATATTTTTAGGATAATGGTTTCGCTGACAAGCAAACAACAAACAAGTTTTCTTTGGCAATCGGTGTGAAGCATTGTTCTCTGAGATCTAAGAGCACAGGGAAGCAGATATAAAGTGATACGTCACCTTTTACAGAAAAGTACATTCTCTGTCAGTTGTTCCCCAGTGTCATCCGCCTCTATCCTTCTCATAGACACAAGAGAAAGATGGGAATAAATGCACTGACCAAATGAATATGCAGCGTAAGCAGTATAGCCTCTAGTGGGGTGCGTACCAACAAAGATAATCAAGCCCTCTTTTGACGAGCTGTCTGCGTAGAGCAGGGGTATCAAACTTATTTTCTCCACAGGAGCGCCTGCGTTCTTCCCCGAGGTCCGGTGGGCCGCATTTAAAATGTTATATATCCTCGCCGTCAAATTTAGTAAAAATGTATGCTGCCTGACTGTCGAGTAAAAATATATGCTGCCTGACTGTCTAGTAAAAATATATGCTGCCTGACTGTCTAGTAAAAATATATGCTGCCTGACTGTCTAGTAAAAATGTATGCTGCCTGACTGTCGAGTAAAAATGTATGCTGCCTGACTGTTGAGTAAAAATGTATGCTGCCTGACTGTCGAGTAAAAATATATGCTGCCTGACTGTCTAGTAAAAATGTATGCTGCCTGACTGTCTAGTAAAAATGTATGCTGCCTGACTGTCTAGCAAAAATATATGCTGCCTGACTGTCGAGTAAAAATATATGCTGCCTGACTGTCTAGTAAAAATATATGCTGCCTGACTGTCATTCCTCAGATAGGCCCCCAGACTGTCGTCTGGGATTTAGTTAGAGACACTATTCTTCTTGACACTCAATTGTGATGTCATGCGCCTGGTGTTTTCTGGTGTTGCGTCAGACTGCATTATCCTGTAAACACTGTTAGCATGCTAAACGTTAAAGGGGCACTCCACAGTTGAAACAATAACAAAGTGGGCACTCTGTATTTGTTAAAAAGGTAAGGGGCGGGGCTGGAGAAATATAACCACTCTCTAATTCAGAGACAGAGTTATGGATACAAGGACTGACCATACAGGATACCAACATTATAGTTTTAACCATGTTTTGAGGCAGTACAGTGTTTGTTTACAATTACTTTGTTTACATACAATGGCGTATTGTGGGTTCTGATGGGGTATGACAATTTAACTACCCTCATGAGGCATTTATAAGTTATATTCTTCAAGAATCAATGGGTATATATCATCAATTTAAAAGTAAAAAATGGATGTAGCAATCGAAGATGGCCCCTTTAAGGTATAATGTGAAACTGGATACAACCAGATTCAGTAACTCTGATTCAGTAACATTGTGTACTGTAGGTTGAAGGAGCAGCACATTTAGTGAGACTACCTCATTTATTTTTCATGAGGGAGAAGTAGAATTTCCCATACCCTAACCTCTACAAAGTGCCGTAAGAACACCCAGGTTGTAATGCATGGAGAGGGAACTGGAGATTTGGAGCAGCATAGTTTTCCTGGTCTATCGCCAAGGCTTGGCCCGGTGGATGGCTCTGTTTCAGGACAAATTCACTCCTTACTGTGCTTTATCACAATTACTGTGCTAACACACTTATCTTGTTCTGAAAACAGGAAATTTTTAAAGTATGGCTCTGATTTTGTTGGCATGAACAAACAAATATGTTACTACATAAGTACTGCAGTGTGGGTTTGTTGGAGTTGTAATCCCCAGTCTAGGTATGACCAAAACCCATTTACCACTACATTGGGACCAAAACCAATTTGCCTCTACATTGGGACCAAAACCAATTTGCCTCTACATTGGGACCAAAACCAATTTGCCACTACATTGGGACCAAAACCAATTTGCCTCTACATTGGGACCAAAACCAATTTGCCTCTACATTGGGACCAAAACCAATTTGCCTCTACATTGGGACCAAAACCAATTTGCCTCTACATTGGGACCAAAACCAATTTGCCTCTACATTGGGACCAAAACCAATTTGCCACTACATTGGGGCCAAAACCAATTTGCCTCTACATTGGGACCAAAACCAATTTGCCTCTACATTGGGACCAAAACCAATTTGCCTCTACATTGGGGCCAAAACCAATTTGCCTCTACATTGGGACCAAAACCAATTTGCCTCTACATTGGGACCAAAACCAATTTGCCTCTACATTGGGACCAAAACCAATTTGCCTCTACATTGGGACCAAAACCAATTTGCCTCTACATTGGGACCAAAACCAATTTGCCTCTACATTGGGACCAAAACCAATTTGCCACTACATTGGGACCAAAACCAATTTGCCACTACATTGGGACCAAAACCAATTTGCCTCTACATTGGGACCAAAACCAATTTGCCTCTACATTGGGACCAAAACCAATTTGCCACTACATTGGGACCAAAACCAATTTGCCACTACATTGGGACCAAAACCAATTTGCCACTACATTGTGACAAAAACCAATTTGCCTCTACATTGGGACCAAAACCAATTTGCCACTACATTGGGGCCAAAACCAATTTTCCCCTCATGCTGAATGCCATTCCTCCCTATTTTTTTAATAAATGTATATTTAGTTACATCATTTCAGTTTATCATCTACTAAAAATTTGTTTATCAAATGTCACGTATGTTGTCCAGCCACAAGGAATCATGGTGAGACTTTTACGACCTTTTATTTTTCAAAATACCACAAAGATGATTTCCCTATCTCAAACCATTACCAGTCCCTTGATGACTCGCTTTATTACTAATTATGCATTGGATCAGTTGATAATTAATGTAGGAAAGGTTAATTGGCTTTGCCTAGTAAATCTAGCGTGAGACGCGTGACAGCCAAAGAGCCTCGGTGGTGCCGCTCAGCCAGTGAATTATGGGCAAGTCGTGTGGAAGTGTTTGGCATCCAGATATCAGGGGAGAAGGAGCACTCATTGCTGTGTCATATTTTTGGAAGTATTGATTATGAGGTAAATGTGTTTATGATTTTTAGGTTCAGTAAAAGCATCCTGACAGGCCAAATGGTGATATAAATTAATGTTATGACGATCAAACACACAAGCACGCACAAACAGGCCCCCTCTCAGTAAGCTACGTTATTTCTTCATATGTCACTGTTCAGAGAGGTGAGATAAACTAAATCCTCTTATGAGACTGGGAAGCCACGGGTCCAATTGCATTTAGTAATCTATTATGGAACCTATTGTAAATCAAGCCATGTGGTGGGTAGTTGTATTTATTCCTCATAACTAAGACCAATTAAAATACAAGCCCTTCAATCTAAGACCAATTAAAATACAAGCCCTTCAATCTAAGACCAATTAAAATACAAGTCCTTCAATCTAAGGCCAATTAAAATACAAGCCCTTCAATCTAAGACCAATTAAAATACAAGCCCTTCAATCTAAGACCAATTAAAATACAAGTCCTTCAATCTAAGACCAATTAAAATACAAGCCCTTCAATCTAAGACCAATTAAAATACAAGCCCTTCAATCTAAGACCAATTAAAATACAAGTCCTTCAATCTAAGACCAATTAAAATACAAGCCCTTCAATCTAAGACCAATTAAAATACAAGCCCTTCAATCTAAGACCAATTAAAATACAAGCCCTTCAATCTAAGACCAATTAAAATACAAGTCCTTCAATCTAAGACCAATTAAAATACAAGTCCTTCAATCTAAGACCAATTAAAATACAAGCCCTTCAATCTAAGACCAATTAAAATACAAGTCCTTCAATCTAAGACCAATTAAAATACAAGCCCTTCAATCTAAGACCAATTAAAATACAAGTCCTTCAATCTAAGACCAATTAAAATACAAGCCCTTCAATCTAAGACCAATTAAAATACAAGTCCTTCAATCTAAGACCAATTAAAATACAAGCCCTTCAATCTAAGACCAATTAAAATACAAGCCCTTCAATCTAAGGCCAATTAAAATACAAGTCCTTCAATCTAAGACCAATTAAAATACAAGCCCTTCAATCTAAGACCAATTAAAATACAAGTCCTTCAATCTAAGACCAATTAAAATACAAGTCCTTCAATCTAAGACCAATTAAAATACAAGCCCTTCAATCTAAGACCAATTAAAATACAAGAAATTATGACAGGAGTCACTGAGTTCTATATACTGCCCACATATGACTATTTGCAGGCACGTCTACTCCAGAGTTGTCTCACATATTCAAATAAAGCAGAGCGCAACTTCCAGCTACAACGTAAATATGTTGTCTGTTGCCATGGTGAGTTGAGGCTCTTCAATGCCCAGCGTTTTAAATGATGAATGAGTGGAGGTAGGAATCAATCAGGTTTGGTTGCAAGTGGTCATCAAAACATTATTGTTGATTGTGTGAGTCCTGTACTGGCGTGGGTATTTCAATGACTAATTGTAAAAACACAACTGTAGATAACATTTCCATTTGATTAGTGTATGTTCATGATTCATTATTTATTTTAAATTCAGTATGCAGTTAAGGAAGACTGTTATTAGTTTGTCTACATAGTCATGGACTCATGGTCAAACCAACTAAATGTAGCCTTAATGGTAGGCAGAGCCATTAAAGATCCCGTTGGCCCAAATGGCAGTCCTATATTTTGCATATGAAAAATATTATCACCACCATAGTAGTTGATCTGGAACAATGTTTTTAGAAGGTTTCTGAAAGCATTAGAGACACTGTAAGCTTGTTGGGGTGAAATGTCATACTAGTTGTCTGTAATAATGGTGCATGTCAGGTGGACCGTCTAGAGGCTAAAGTGGTTTGACCATGCTAGGTTAAATGGACACCGTTACTTCACAGCAGACCCGTAATTACTGTCATTGAAAAAGCAACTATCTTCGCTCAATGTAAACAATTTCTGGCATGTATTAGTAGTACTGCTACGATTGGCTATAGTACCCGTTATACTCTCCTGGTGCAATTGATGTGTGGCTATGGAAAGCTTTTCACAAGTATGATTGAAACATGCAAGCACTCATATCAAACCCATCAATGTGACTCTCGTTAGATCCATTTGACTGGTCTCCAGATGCTCCATTTGAATTTGTGATTCTTTGGAGGAGGTTCCAGAGCAACTCAGTTCAAACACGGCAAGTTCATTACCACTGTGGTGGTCAGTTCCTGGCAGTAGCGGACTGTCCACCGGGAGCACCGGGAGAATTCCGCCTGCCTTATACTATTATACTATATTTTTGACTACTAATAAAAAAGTTGGCAGAAGGCTGAGCGACACGGGCCAACCCCCCCCTTTCCCCCAGGCCAGTTGGTCTAGTCCAAACTAACGTCTATGCAACCCTTAGCCCCGCCCCCTTTGTCTAGCTCACACATTAACAGTTTAAAAACGAGCTAAGATATAAAATGGAAAAGCAGAGTAAAAAAGTTAGGAGACAAAATAGTCATAAGTCTTCAAACTTCACTCACTACATATACACAAATGCAAGTAAATGTAAAAAACTATTTGACTTATTCGGTAGTAGTAGTACTAGTACCAGCGCCACCGACGCTAACATCAAAGTGCTAGACCAGCAAGAGGAAGATGCCACAACCCAGTTCACGGGTTAAAGAGGAGACGGAGAGGACAGCGAAGCTAAAGATAGTGCAGCCGAAGCGGTAGATATATGTTACAATACAACATGTTATATCAGAATTTATGAGTGAAATGCAAATACTATTGGTCAGCTACTGCTGTGTAAACGTACCAGAAAGAAAGAATTGAGGTAAAGACGTACAGTAACTGGGTGTTCAAACCGGCTAGCGGAAAAACTTTGACGCCTAGCAAAGCTCTGAATGTCTAGATTTCACCGTCCTGTGGGGATTTTGTGGAAAATGGCAATCACTTGAGTATCTGTGCTTTACTGTCGAATAATTTTATTTAGCTAAAATAAGCATTTTAATTTGATTCTGACTGCTTTTTCCTTGTTGTTCTAAACGCTAAATTGCATTAGACATATACAAACGTTAATTAGCAAATGTTATTTCATGTCTATACAGCCATTGGTTGCAAATAGTATACATATTGTAAAACCAAAGTCCTTTCCCTCTCAAATTCATATTTTGTGCGGGAGAATGTGGCTACAGTGATTGGCTATCTATGATCCTCATCGCCACGGTTCCTACCACTTCGCCTTTTACTAGACAATGCATTGAAACTCATCACCATGCCAACAGTCCGGTGTGAGAGCAGGTACGCAGGAGAAGGCAGGTGCTGGAACGTGTCGTAGACATAGTGAAAGTCATTGTCAAGAGGGGGCTTAGTTACAGGGGGATGCAGTCTGAGGCTGCGTATACTTTAGAGGACACCAGTTTCGATCACAGTAATTTCTTGGAGATGATAATACTGCTGGGAAAGTATGACGTCATCTCACTGAATGCATTGAGAAAAGCAAGAACCTACATCAGTCTGGGGCAAGAGGCAGAGGTTCTCTAATCTCACTCCTCTCAAAAAATACTGTCAACACCGTCCTTCACACAATTCAAAGCATTATCCAAGAGACCATGTCAAGTGAAATTGAGCAAGCTGGAATGTTCTCTGTCCAGATCGACACAACTCAGGACATAACGTCTTAAGACCAGTGCTCTGTCATTGTGAGATATGTGACAGACGTCGTACAAGAGAGGCTTGTGGCTGTTGTGCAGTGTGAGGCATCCACTGGACAGTACTTTGTCCAGTTGTTGACAGATGTCGTGGATAAACTAAAATTTGACATGAGCAAGTGCATTGGCAATGCTACGGATGGAGCATCCAATATGCAGGGTAAATGTAAGGGCTTCTCTACACTGTTATCCTCAAAGTCCCCCAATCAAGTGCATGATTGCTGCTATGCAGATGTCCTTCATCTTGTCTGACAACTGAAATTGTCTTAGCAAGTGGGTCACTGTTTGCTCTCCTAAACAACATTGCTGTGTTACTCCGTGAATCATACCAAGGATGGATGTGTGGGAGAAGAAGAGCCAGGACACGCGACACAAATGTCTATCTCCAATCTGAGAAACATGCTGATGGGCTAAGGATAGGGCTTTGAAGAAGGTCTTTGGATCCTTTGGAAAACCAGACCAGGGTCTCTATGTTGAAGTTCTCCTCACACTATCAGCCATACAAGGACAGCCCAACATGAACACAACTGTTTGGGTGAAGGCAAGAGGATTTACTGACAGCTCAAATATTTCTTCGGATATTTGAGAACACGTTACCATTGTCCAAATACCTGCAGACAAGTGGGATGGACATCCTGTCTGCCCATCAAATGGTTGTGGCTACACAGGAAACCCTGAAAGGCATGTCAAGAGACTTTGACACCATTAAGGCAGCTACAGACACATTTGTTCAGTTTGCAAATAAGAAGATCAAAGAACAGGATGAGGACACAGAGCTGGAGGAGGTGGAAGCCACTCTGCCACAGAAAAGGGCAAGAAAGAAGAAAATCCTGTCTGGAGAGATGGCTCAAGATGAAGCTTTGACAGAGGCAGAGAGTGTCTATAAAGTTCAACTCCACAATCAAATTATGGATACAGTCACAGATAGTATCCACAGGCGATTTCTGTCTCATGGCACTCTATGTGCTGACCTAGCCCTTCTGGACCCTAGAAACTTCTCCCAAATAGCACCCAATAGTCTTCCAGAGACAGCCCTTCAAGAGCTCAGCAAATGTTTGCTTCGATTTGATAGCCAAGCAACTGTTGACAATTTGCAGTGTGAGCTGAGGAGCCTCGCTGTACAGTGGAAAAGACTGAAAGGTTCAGGCTTGGAGGAATACATGACCAGGACAGTGAAGGACGGCCCTGATGGAAATGAAGAATAAATGCTGCTCATCCTGCAAAGAATGCCCGCTGTGTTTTTACCAGATGCTGAGACGGTACAACCTGCTGACTGATGCACACCATATCCTTAGCCTTGGATACAAATTCCTACTTACCCTCTCAGTTACCCAGGTAGCTTGTGAGCGAAGTTTCTCTACCTTAAAGTATATCAAGAGCAGACTCAGGAGCACTCTCTCACAAGAACCCCTAGAGGCCTTCATGCTGATGGCCACAGAGAAGGACATCCTAATGCCCCTGGATACTGACATGGTGATCGATAGAGTTGCAGAGAAAAGCCAGCTGTTGAGAAAATTGCTCCTCCAATAAGGTAGTTGCGACATATTTCCTGTAACTTGCTTACTTACCATTATTTTATTTTAATATTGCTGTCCAGTACTTTGACAGAGTGAAGCCAGCCAGCTCACCCTGAGCAGCAGATAGACAGCTCTATGTCTCAGTGAGTATTGTGGATATTATAGCATCTGTTTTTTACTCTAGGCTTCAGGTGATGTAGATGAATCATGACTCATGATGGCTTGTGCTGCTCTCTTACAGGTTACCTTCTATTTTTAGAGAGGTGTTCAACTATTGTTTTTTAGAATGTGTACTCCTATGACATAAAGCTATCCAGCTGACCCTGAGCATCAGTTAGGTAGGTAGGTAGGTAGGTAGGTAGGTAGGTAGGTAGGTAGGTAGGTAGGTAGGTAGGTAGGTAGGTAGGTAGGTAGGTAGGTAGGTAGGTAGGTCTAATTGTTAAACTAGGTCCTAGCACCCCAACAGTTCCAGGTCTATGTTGCAGGCGGCACAGCACCCCGGTGAGGCATTACATAGTCTAATAGCCGCCGGCAGGAAGCACCTCCTGTAGCGCTCTCTGGCACACCGTGGTGGGATCAGTCTGTGACTGAAAGAGCTCCTCTGCGTCATAACCATGGCATGCAGAGGGTGGGTGACGTTGTCCATGATGGCCAGTTAGACAGTTCTATGTCTCAGTGAGTATTGTGGATATATTAGAATCTATTTTTCACTCTAGGCTTCATGTGATGTGAGGTAGTTCAATCATGACAAATTCAGTGTGGGTTCTGTAGAAGTTTTATAACAATGTACAGCTTTTGTGTTTGTGTTCTGCAGCCTTTTTAAAGTAGTACTGCAATAGTGATCAATGGCTGTGATGCAGCTAGGTGGTTGTATTACGGGCTGGTCGTGTGTACGTGCGTGCATTACCAGGGCGTCTTGTAGTGTTCTGCTCCCAGGCCATCCTTGCTCTCCACATACCAGAGACACTGATGTTTCTGGGAGACAGAAGTGGTTTATGAGTTTGTGTGTCAACCCAGCATCCAGTAGAAGGCCACATTCTCTCTAGCTGTCCCTGAAGTGATTCGCAATATCCTTTGAATAAATAACATCATCCAGGTACATCCTACAACAGTCTCCCAGACAAATCTTCAAGACATGCGCCAAGAGTCTCTGGAAGGTAGCAGGTGCATTTTTAAGCCGAAAGGCATGACCCTGGTATTGGTGTTTGGTATTGTATTAGGATCCCCATTGGCTGATAGCAGCAGCTACACAAAACATGAAACATGACAATATAAAACATGAATAGATGAGAACAGCTGAAGGACAGAACTACATACATTTTAAAAGTCACACATAGCCTACATATCAATACCATTGCACAACATATCTAGGTCAAATAGGGGAGAGACGTTTGTGAGGTGTTCTTTTTTTAAACCAGGTTTTCTCTTCACTCTGAGATGGGTTGAATACAACCCAAAGAACAAGACATGCAATGCACTACATACTGATTATTTACTCATCAGTAAATAACTAAATGTCATGAATACACTACATGAATAAAAGTATGTGGGCACCTGCTCATCGAACATCTCATTCCAAAATCATTGGCATTAATATGGAGTTGGTCCCTCCTTTGCTGCTATAACAGCCTCCACTGTTCTGGGAAGGCTTTCCACTAGATGTTGGAACATTGCTGCAGGGATTTGCTTCCATTCAGCCACAATCATTAGTGAGGTCGGACACTGGCTCGCAGTCAGTGTTCCAATAGGCAATTTTCACAAGTATAAAACGTACTTCCGGTCCGGCGTTTGTTGTGTTAATTCACTTCCGCCAAAATGGAAAGCGAAACATTTGGACCTAAATTCACAACCTCCTTGGTCAACCTTCCAAGATGAACATCCTCAGATGTCGTTTGTTTAGTGGAGCAGCATTCCTCCACAGACCCTTCAAAGCTGGAGCGAGGAAATAAATTCTTCTTTGAAAATTGTATCTACAACTACGAAGGTAAGTGGCTAAAACGAAGGTAAGTGGCTAACCTAGCTAGTTGGCGTTACGCCAGTAACGTTATACTAGTTTAGCGTCAGCAAAACATCTTTAGTTATCGTAGCTCAGTGTTGTATGACTTAAACATTTATTTGAACGTTAATAAAACATTGTATTAGTGTAAATACAAACCTTGCAGTGTTTGAGGACGTAGCGTTAGAGATTATAACTACCTTCCTGTCAGTGTCTAACGTCGTAAACAGGGATGATGGGCTCTGGCACCGCACCTCTGTACAGTCAAGGATCACCCTCACCTCCTGACTGTACTGCCTACATTTCAGTGGCATTGTGGACTGCACTTGCTGTCTGCTCATCCAGATGGGCAAGGAGCCGAGGACCAAGTAGAGGTAGTTAGCCCAAGTAATTACAATGCGGCAGACTGTGGACACACTAACCTGAAAGATGTCAGCCAGCACCTTCTCTTTAAGGCCTGCAGCAACACTTCAACAATACAGAAAAAAACTCATCAATGAGTTGCAACTTGCGCATTGGACTGGGAGGAGTGGGTGAAAATATTTCTCTCTTTTTCTGCGCCTTTGACCAATATACCAGCATGGATGCAGAAGGTTGAATAGCCTCCCAAAAGGCATTAAAAACCTTTTCTGAGCAAAATCTGGTATAGAAGCGAAAATCTTCATCAGAGGCACAAAACCTATGAAAATGCAAATGGACCACTTTCAGTCTTGTCAGCTCTGTTTTCAGCTTCTCAACTTCTGCTTCCAAATGCTGTATGCGTACAAATGCAGCATCCAGTGCACCTGTGAGAGATTTTTGGGGTAACAAAAAGTAAGATGAAAATGTAAACCATCTGACTCTGAATCAGATAAATGTTGCTAACCGGATGTCAATTTACACAACAATCGCTGCTTCCTGGTTATGAAACCCGGAAGCGTGAAAATAGCCTATTCATCCCAAAGGTGTTCAATGGGGTTGAGGTCAGGGCTCTGTACAGGCCAGTCAAGTTATTCCACACTGATCTCGACAAACCATTTCTGTATGGACCTCGCTTTGTGCACGAAGGCATTTTTATGCTGAAACAGGGAAGGGTCTTCCCCAAACTGTTGCCACAAAGTTGGAAGCACAGAATAATCTAGAATGTCATTCATTGTATGCTGTAGCGTTATCATTTCCCTTCACTGGAACTAAGGGGCCTAGCTCGAACCATGAAAAACAGCCCCAAAACATTATTCCTCCTCCACCAAACTTTACAGTTGGCACTATGCATTGGGGCAGGTAGCGTTCTCCTGGCATCTGCCAAACCCAGATTCGTCGGACTGCCAGATGGTGAAGCGTGATTCATCACTCCAGAGAACGCAATTCCACTGCTCCAGAGTCCAATGGCGGCGAGCTGTACACCACTCCAGCCGACGCTTTGCATTGCGCATCTTAAGCTTGTGTGCGGCTGCTCGGCAAACAGTTCTTGACAAACAGTTCTTGTGCTGACGTTGCTTCTAGAGGAAGTTTGGAACTCAGTAGTGAGAGTTGTAACAGAGGACAGACATGTTTTACGCGCTACGAGCTTCAGCACTAGGTGGTCCCGTTCTGTGAGCTGGTGTGGCCTACCACTTCGCGGCTGAGCCGTTGTTGCTCCTAGACGTTTCCACTAAACAATAACAGCACTTACAGTTGATTGGGGCAGCTCAAGTAGAGCATAAATTTGACGAACTGGCTTGGCATCCTATGACGAGTTCTTCAATAAGGCTATTCTACTACCAATGTTTGTCTCTGGAGATTGCAAGGCTGTGTGCTCGATTATATACACCTGTCAGCAACGGGTGTGGCTTAAATAGCGGAATCCACTCATCTGAAAGGAGGTCCACATACTTTTGAATATATAGTGTATCTAATCATGCCCAATAATGTTTGTACCCTGTTTTGTGTTTCTACCATGTTGTGTTGCTACCATGTTGTGCTGCTACCATGTTGTGTTGCTACCATGTTGTGCTGCTACCATGTTGTGTTGCTACCATGTTGTGCTGCTATCATGTTGTTGTCATGTTGTGTTGCTACCATGTTGTGTTGCTACCATGTTGTTGTCATGTTATTTTGCTACCATGTTGTTGTCATGTTATGTTGCTACCATGTTGTGTTGCTACCATGTTGTTGTCATGTAATGTTGCTACCATGTTGTGTTGCTACCATGTTGTTGTCATGTTATGTTGCTACCATGTTGTTGTCATGTTATGTTGCTACCATGTTGTGTTGCTACCATGTTGTTGTCATGTTATGTTGCTACCATGTTGTGTTGCTACCATGTTGTTGTCATGTTATGTTGCTACCATGTTGTGTTGCTACCATGTTGTTGTCTTAGGTCTCTTTTTATGTAGTGTTGTGGTGTCTCTCTTTATGTAGTGGTGTCTCTCTTTATGTAGTGTTGTGGTGTCTCTCTTTATGTAGTGTTGTGTTGTCTCTCTTTATGTAGTGTTGTGTTGTCTCTCTTTATGTAGTGTTGTTTTGTCTCTCTTTATGTAGTGTTGTTTTGTCTCTATTGTTGTGATGTGTGTTTTGTCCTATATTTTGATTTAATTTATTTATATTTCTAATTCCAGCCCCCGTCCCCACAGGAGGCCTTTTGCCTGTAGGTAGGCCATCATTGTAAATATGAATTTGTTCTTAACTGACTTGCCTGTTAAATAAAGGTTAAATAAATCAATACAATCTAGCTATTGACTACATACATCCTGCAGAAAGCCTTTTCATGTGTAGTAGAGGAGCATGTTCTCCTGTGGTATTATTACCTTACTGTTTCTTTGTTATTAGCGGCCTCAAGACACAGCATCATGTTACCCATGTATTACAGGCAGACCACTGCTTCCCCCTCTTTGTTCCTCTCTCTAACAGGTACCTGATTGGGCCTGTCAAAGGGTTAAAAAGTGATGTAGTTCAGGTACCTGAATGGGCCTGTCACAGGGTAAAAAAGTGATGTAGTTCACAGAGCCTGGGATAACCTCTTTTTTTTAAATAATGAATGTTCAGCTGCCCAACCATGAAGCCGCTGTATGTTGGCACAACACAAGAGAAGCCACAATTGAAGTTCCTGCCTACCTTTTCATTTGGCTTTGGTAAAATAAAGACTACACACTTCTGAACCATCAGAAGAATCCTGTCTACCTGGCTGGTTCCTTTAGGTTTCAGAAGAATCCTGTCTACCTGGCTGGTTTCTTTAGGTTTCAGAAGAATCCTGTCTACCTGGCTTGTTCCTTTATGTTTCATAATAATCCTCTCTCCCTGACTGCTTCCTTTTAGGTTTCTGAGCACGTGCCTCAATCAACTCCCCCTCAACTGGCACCCTCTCCGGCTCATGGCTTTGGCATACGAAGGCGCTTTTTGCCAAATCAAATTTGAATGGATCGGAGGGGGTGACAGCCTCTCCTTAGTGAATGGATTCACCAGGGACCTCGTTCCACTGAGTGTTGTGCTACTGAGCGTGTTCATCAGCTCGACAAACGTACATGAGCGATACAAGATCCAATCAGCTGCAGCATTAGCTCTCTGTTATTGATGACGAGTCTATAAAAGAGAAACTAATGATGATAGCTTATATCAAGCAGGTATCACAAATTATTATTCCTAAAATCCCTATGTTAGACTGCTCTGCCTCCCCAAGACAAGGTCATGATGTACACTTCTATGATACAGATAGGTGCAGACTCTGCTTCCTCAGTAGAACTTTATTGTCCATTGGTTAGAACTGAAATGTGTCTTCTTTCCCAACACCCCCAGACACACACACACACACACACACACACACGTTGAGAAACACAGGTTCAGCAGCAGTGCAGCGCTCCTGGATGGGGAGCAGTTGTGGGGTCTTAAGTGCCTTGCTCAAGGGCACAACGGCAGTATATGAACCAGCAACCTTCTTGATACTGGTCCGCCTCTCTAACCTCTAGGATCAGCTTACCTTCCCACATTCCTGAGCTTAACTTTAGAAATGTTCCAAGAGGCAACGTCCTCCTACTCCCTGCAGGAAGCCTGAGAAGTATCTGTCATAGTGTAGCAGAGAACATTGTGTTACTGTAGCCTTCTCTTCACCTGTATGGCAAGCTGTTACAAGTCCTGTACTTGATACAGTGATGGAGCTAGGTGCTGAAGCTCAACTCTCCCTGCACGCTATGCTGCAACCGCTTCCTTAAGGCAGAGGTGGTGTTATTTGTTCAGAGACGCTGGTGTTTATTATGCTAAGAAGCCTTGACCTTGCTGATGGCTTTAGTCACTGAATTGTTATTCAAGGCTGTGGAGATAAAGTGCCAGAGTAGCAGAATCCCAATGATGGTGTGGCTGCAACATCACACCTTTGCTAAAGAAGATTGTTTGTTGGTTCTATTACCCAGGGATGCTTGGCCAGCAGTTTACAGGTCCATGGCCAATGGCTAGGATTATGTGTGGGATCATAACAGATAATTACAAATTAATATTCATAGTTATTTGCACTGCTGGTGTTTCCTTATGGGGGTGCCCATGCTAATGTGTTGGGGGTCATGGTGAGTGGTGCCCTGATTGGTGATTCGCCCCCTTCCTCCAGGAACGTGTGTAATTACAATGTTGCTTTACTACAAAACAAATGAATCCAGTAGATTATAATGGAACTTGTTAACAGTTTGGACTGTTTCTAGTACAATAAGGTGGTCTTAGAGGTAAATGTCCCTCAGAATACAGCTGAATGAAAGGATCAATCTGCATTAAGAGTACCAGTACATGTTATATTCATTCGACTCATTAAAAAAAATTATGATGATACAGATTTTGAAAGCAATAATTGCAACGTGCTTTTGATTGGTAAAGCTGAATCAGTAATCCACTGAACTACCAAGCTGGTACAGACTAAGCAATGTCTTTTACTGACATTTTAGATGTTTTCAGCATCTATAATGAGTTCAGTCAGGGATCTTCAGTCAGGGTCCGGACTTCTGGGTGAGGCTCGGCACAGGAGCGTTGAAAAATGCTAACTAGAATTTGAATTTTGAGTTCTGTGGGTAGCCTAGTGTTTTTAAAAGCGTTGGGCCAGTAACCGAAAGGTCTCTGGTTCAAATCCCTGAGCTGACGAGTGCAAGGCACTTAACCCTAATTGCTCTTGTAAGTGTCTATGGATAAGAGTGTCTGCTAAATGACTAAACATATAATTGCTCACCAATTAACCACCGCTGTATCATTTCTCCTCGCTGTTGTATTTTGGACTGTGCAGCTGGCCTACTTTCCCCTGCACTAAGCTGGCATACATAAGCACCGACTCTAGCCTACAGTATTAGGCATAGAGCTGGGCAATGTGGCCTAAACATTTTATTTTCAGATTTATGGGCGATTCACACTATATTTCTAATAGCATTTCAAACAGTCATCAATTTTTTATTTTACCTTTGTCTAACTAGGCAAGTCAGTTAAGAACAAATTCTTATTTACAATGACACCCATAGTAGTACGGCGCCCCTGGAGCAAATTAGGGTTAAGTGTCTTGCTCAAGGACACATGGCTCGGGATTCGATCCAGCAACCTTTCGGTTACTGGCTCAACGCTCTGACCACTAGGCTACCTGCCGCTCCTAAATTCAGGGCTTGTGAAATTGTATCTAGGTTAAATATAAGCCTTCCACAAACATAAGATAATAATTTAATTATTTTATGAAAATAGTTTAACCTGCTTTTTTTTGCAATAATCACTGATCTGGCTTTCAAGTCTGTCTATGAAAATGCCCATTTGTTACACATTTTACCAGAACCATGCATAATACACATTCACTTCTTGTAGCAGGCTTTATAGCACATTAACACAGGTCTCATAAACAGTCAAACACAGACTAGACAGCTAGTATAACAGTCTTTGGATAAAATGCTGCTAGTGGTACGTGGTGGCGCGCCACAAACTGAGTATACATTTTCCAGAATCAATGTTCATTGATACTCCTGTTTTAGTAGTGACTGCTCTGCGTGCAATTTAATGACTTGAGACATAAAAAGGGTGTCGTTATTAAGGTTCAAGGTCAACTTCTCCTCTATTACAGTAAAATAATGTATCACTGTGTTTTGGTTCCATGTGATCGATTCTATTGGACCAAAACTCAAATAGCGAGTTGAAGCTTGTCAGAGAGGAAGAAGTGATCTCTCAACTTTGTTTTTGTGAATGGCAGGGGGAGGGTTTTGTGTGTGTGTGTGTGTGTACGATAGAGGGAGAGGCGAAGCGAGAGGTTTCACTCTTGCTAATATCTGTCCAGAATAAACCCAATGCGTTTCTATTGGCTTGTTTTGAACCTCAGCTTGTCACCTGCCTTCCCACCTTTGGGACAACGACTCCCATTGTTAGGGCGGAGACATGATGTCAGGCTCTGGCCATAGAGAAGCCTATTTAGCCATGGTCAGAGTCTGACAGGTCTATTCTTTCTGTTTCTGGTGGTGGTTTGTGTTGAATCCCTAATTAGAGGCAGCTGCAGTGCATCGTCTCTAATTAGGGATCCTACATAGGTTTGTATGTTCCACACCGGGGTGTGGGTCATTATTTCGCAAGTCACCGTTGAAGTAAGTGTGCTACGTTACCTTTATATATATATATGCATGCACCCTCTTGTGACAGAATGACCCACCTGAACGTGACCAAGCAGCGCAACTGGGGAGAGACGGAGAGAGAGGAAGTGACGCGTTATGAACGGGGCTCAAGACGGCGAAGAGCCCGAAGGCATCCCCAAGATAATTTGTTTGGGGGGGCTATGGGGGTGGTGTGGTGTAGAGGTAGAGTATCACTCTCCAGGTGGCATTCGCCGAGGCCGGAAAATAAGTGGGGTGCGAAGTGCCAGGAGGAGATGAGCGTGGTGGAATACCTAAAGAGGGAGTATAGGAGTATATGGGAGCCAGGCTGGCGTAAGATGGAGGAGTGTGAGAGCAAGAGGAGGGAGCTGGAGTTAGTGGTGCCCGACCTCCAGTGCGTGCGCCCAGCCAGGTGCTTCCTGTGCCACTCCAGTGCCTGAGCAGTCCACTCCACCGGTGCTCAATCCGGGTCCAGCCGTCTGCTCCACTCCAGAGCCAGAGCAGTCCGCTCCACCGCTGCCCAGTCCGGGTCCGGCTGTCTGCTCCGCTCCAGTGCCTGAGCAGTCCGCTCCACCGGTGCTCAATCCGGGTCCGGCCGTCTGCTCCGCTCCAGTGCCAGAGAAGTCGCTCCACCGGTGCCCATTCCGGGTCCAGCCGTCTGCTCCACTCCAGTGCCTGAGCAGTCCGCTCCACCGGTGCTCAATCCGGGTCCGGCCGTCTGCTCCGCTCCAGTGCCAGAGCAGTCCGCTCCACCGGTGCCCATTCTGGGTCCAGCCGTCTGCTCCGCTCCAGAGCCAGAGCAGTCCGTAAATGGGGAGGTGCACAGCACAGAGGAGCGAAGGAGATGAGACTAAAAAGACAACATGAGGACAAGCGGACAAATGCTCATAAACATGAAAAACACAAAAATATGTGATATTTGTGATCAAATCAAATGTTATTGGTCACATACACGTGTTTAGCAGATGTTATTGCGGGTGTAGCGAAATGCTTGTGCTTCTAGCTCCGACAGTGTAGTAATACTATCTAGCAAGTAATATCTAACAATTACACAACATATACCCAAATACACACAAATCTAATTAAGGAATAAATTAAGAATATATACATGTATGGACGAGGGATGTCAGAGCGGCATGGACTAAGATACAGGCATTTGGAATTAATTTGCTATATCGCCCAGCCCTAGTTAGGCAGCATCTTGTGTCTAGCCTACAGCTTCACGAGCCTGTCTGCCTGCCTGCCAGTCAGCCAGCCTTAATGTAGGCCGAAGCACCAAGGGACTGTGTTCGCTACTAGCTAACAGCAGGTGAATCTCTCTGTACTATACAGCAGCTCCTACTCTATGTTAAGGAATTATTTCCTCTTATATGAATGAGTCTACAGTACACAAGACAGATGGATGAGTCTACAGTACACAAGACAGATGGATGAGTCTACAGTACACAAGACAGATGGATGAGTCTACAGTACACAAGACAGATGGATGAGTCTACATTACACAAGACAGATGGATGAGTCTACAGTACACAAGACAGATGGATGAGTCTACATTACACAAGACAGATGGATGAGTCTACAGTACACAAGACAGATGGATGAGTCTACAGTACACAAGACAGATGGATGAGTCTACAGTACACAAGACAGATGGATGAGTCTACATTACACAAGACAGATGGATGAGTCTACAGTACACAAGACAGATGGATGAGTCTACAGTACACAAGACAGATGGATGAGTACACAAGACAGATGGATGAGTACACAAGACAGATGGAGGAGTCTACAGTACACAAGACAGATGGATGAGTACACAAGACAGATGGATGAGTCTACAGTACACAAGACAGATGGATGAGTACACAAGACAGATGGATGAGTCTACAGTACACAAGACAGATGGATGAGTCTACAGTACACAAGACAGATGGATGAGTACACAAGACAGATGGATGAGTCTACAGTACATCTATAGGCATCTAACATGATTCTTACACTACTCATGAGACTACGCTATCTCTGTCTCTCTCTCTAAGATGGCTAAGTGATTTCACACAGCATTCATCATTTGCTATTGTATTTCAAGCCGCCCAACCTGCTGAAAGGGACCATAAATGAATAAATCTAACAGTAATGATAACCACCACCTGCATGATTCAGTGTAAGCTAAACCTACAGGTACTATGTTAGTGGGCCTGGTCAGGGAGGGACTTGGTCAGGCTAGCTCATCATTTAGACACACTGCCTGTAGACAGATCACACTGTGCTCTGAGGAAGCTGAACACTTCCTCATTCATAATGCTATCATCCCTGCCTCCCCCTCCATCCTCCCCAGCCCAGTCTGAATCTCTCCACTCCCAACGATGATGGATGAGGTGAACATCCACGAGCCTTACTCTCTTGTCAAAGGCCAAAATAGTCAGAAAGAGAGTTCATGCCCGGTCAATGGGTCACTTTTTATAACTGCATGTATATAAGTGAAGGTCTACACTACGTAGCTACAGAGTTTTTGAAAGGGGAGTGCTGAAGGAAATGATATGCTGCAAGGTCCCAATTTACAGTAAGTACCCTTAACAGGGCCGGCCCTGACCAATTTGATGCCCTAGGCAAGATTTTAGCTGGTGCCCCTTGCATCGCATCCAATTCCACCACTGATCATTATGTTCATACACTCACACAGAAACTGCATAGCTTTATGTCTTTGAGATTTTCTTTATTTTAGAAACAAACCCCCCCCACAAAGTAAAAACAGTATTAAAGAAACAAGTGACATAAAAATAATATGTATTGCACAAACAACTAACTATATTACAGAAACCTCAGTGCAATATGCATAATAGAGCATTGTTCTACAGCCTTACTCACCTTACCTTTCTGGCAGCAAAGTAATCTATGATATCATCATAAGACAGCTGTTGTGAGACCACATGATTTATACTAATGATGGAAAGTCCACTGAGACCTTCTTGCACCGTAGTAGATCTCAGGTAGGTTTAAATCAGTTTGAGCTTAGAGAAGCTCCTTTCAGCAGCAGCCACTGTAACAGGAAGAGTGGCAGTGACTCTCAGAGCTACCCACATATTGGGGTAAATTTATGTCAGCTTCTTCTCGTGCAGGAAGGTCAAGAGTTCCATGTTTGTCATGTTTTTTTATGGCAAATGTGGAAAGTTTTGCATTTCCACAGCAAGTTCCCTGCCATCAATATCTGTCTGTCTGTCATGGCTTAGAGCAGTGCTCAGGGTTTGACAGTGCTCTAGCAACTCTTCTTTTGACATGTTGGGGAAGTTGAGGAGCACTCCAAATTTGTCATTCACCTCTCCCAGGCTCTGAAATCTCTCATCAAGTGAAGAGAGGGCTGTATCCACTACCACATCAAAAAATGTGGTTTACATTTTTGTAAGTGCATCACCAATAGGCTCATCTGGAGCCTCATAACCAAAGTGCCTTTTTGTGGTTCTCAACCACTTTTGTTTGAGTACAGCCTCCACGTTCATCTCCTCGCACATTTCCTTTGTAGTTGTCTGTGCATCAGAAAATCCAGTGTTTCTGTAGCAGGTAAGGGATTCTCTGGTTTTCGACGGCCACATTTAGCTGCATAGAGGGTGACTGCATCAGTTTACTCACATGCTGGATCTTGTTGAGGATGTCATACCATATGACTGTGCAAATAGAAAAGTGGTAGGATCCAATCTCCTCAGCCAAAGACTGGGCTTCGACTTTCACCACAGGGTCTGCAGTAGTTTCCCTCACCTCCAGAAGAGCCTCTCTGACTTGCCCCACCTGGTACCTTACTGCCTGAATGCTGTTTATCCTGCTTCTTACCAGGTCTGGTAAGAACTTTACACCACCTGTTTCTCTCAGCCTCAGCGAATGCCATCTCTTGTTTATCTATTGTTAGCCCCTTTGCAAGACGTACCTCAAATACCTTCCATGTTGCCATGTGTGGATTGTGCTCCTGGCTATCCTCATGGGCCTTGAGCAAGTGGCTTGCATTTTTCCAATCCCTTAGTCTTTCTCTGTTCAATTTGAAATCTCTCTGAGAAAACATTTTGCAGCAGAAGCAGTACAAACTATCATTCTTTTTTGAGTACATTAGCCAGCTTCTTTAGATTTTTTCTCCATTGACTAAGACTCTATTGAAATAGTCATGCTGACACCTTCTCCCGTATTTTTGTTTCGGAAACGTGAAACTGTTTATCTGATACGGTCCTCTGAGAACAAACTCTGTTCTTATCTTATCAGTTAAAACAGATGGCAAGTCAGTAGGGTCAATTGGTGCAGCCTTTTTGTAGATGCCTGATGCTGCATCGATGAGCTGTGCTGAGGTTGAGGGGGCAGGAGCACTTCATGCTGCATCACTTGGCTGTACTGAGGTAGAGAAGGTGTCTGCAGGTGGCCCTGGATTTGCAGGGGTGGGATTCAAGTATTTCAAAAGTGAATCTGGAGAGAGAAGAGTATATGTGACCATTGGGTGTTACATTATATTAATAAAAAAGCTGCTGATGGTGAAACTCTACAATAATATCACCTAAGCCACATTATAGCACTAAACATGTATTCAATTAGCACTTCTCTAGCATGCTGTTTGCTATAATACATATAAGACTTATAAAGGAAAAGCATTTACATTTACGTTTACAAGCAGGTTAATGTTGGCTAACTAGACTAGCTAAGATGTCAATAAAATGTAGGCCTATGCCTGGTTTCCTGAGGCAGACAGTGGATGGTTCGTGCAGCACACTTGAAAGAAAAAGTGTATTTCTCAAAATTATGTTATAGGTTAGGTTATTCCTCAAACACCTGAATAGTCTGTCCAACATTCCCTAATGAATGTAAGGTAAAAAGGAACTGCGCTGCGGGCAACACAGAAAATAAGCTATGTAGTTATGTTGTTGTGGGGGCTTTCACTTTTTTGTAATAAACTATTTTAATACTATTAATTTGAAATATGTAAAAAAAATAAAATTACTAATCTTCACTCATTTAGATGGACGGGCCCCTAGCATTTACCTATTCCGCCTATGCCACGGGCCGGTCCTGGCCCTTAATACCTATGTGTTTATATGGTAGTTAAAGACACAATTATTTTTACATACTGTAGTATTTTTAGGGTGGGATGTTCAGCCATAATTTCAGTTTATCTACAAATCAAATGCATATGAAAAATGTCATGAAATGTCAAAGTGAACTAAAAACAGATACAGCGTCGTTCCATTTGATTTCAATCGCTTTTTAACCGCACCCCTTTTGATTTGAACCAAACTTTCCATATATTTTTGGTAAAAGTGGTAAAAAAGTTTAAAAAAAAATATATATATAATGTAATTCTTGAACATTTACCATAAATTATCTAAAATAATCTCATATTTGTTCAGTTTCGCAAATGTTGTAGCCTAGATCCTGTTTTACATCATCTGAGGTGTTTGTGTTGTGCCCACCATCAGTTGAGACACAGCAACAATGGTCACCAACCGGTCGATCTTGATCTCCAAGGCATTCATAGTCGAGTCGATCGCCAAACATTTCTGTAAAAACCCCAATGATAAAGCATTGTGTTCATATTTATTTTATTTGTCTCGGGCTGTTAGGTACAGCCGATTCAGCTGCCCTGCGTGCTTGATAGGCGAACTGTTGCCATGTTGAACCATTTCATGTGTCTGAAGGTACAAACTCTGTTTTACCCGCAGGCCCGGAGAGAAAATCAGGTGCACTATAGGCCTTCCACTGGCCAATAAGATGGCTCATATTACCGTGTCTGCAGTAATGTTACAGGCGTAAAAGAAAGCTACAGCAAAATTGATACTGTGAGATTTTAACATTTAAAACCATGACTAGAGAGACTGTCAACGAATACAGCAAAAACCTGCTTTTTGTATGAGTGAGTTTAAATTCTTACTCAGCTCTGTCAACACTTTGTATTCAACACTTTTATAGCCATAAAATGCGTGTTCTTCCTATTTCCATTTAGCGCTACAAGAAGCACTGCAGCAGTAATTAATGAGTAGGACAGTGTAGCGATTGGCTTGTGTTGTTGTTATTAGCAGTTTACGTATTTTTTTTTATATCAAGGAATATTTAACTTTCTCTGTTCATAGGAGTAACAACATAAATTTAAGCATGAGTCAGAAATAATGCGATGCGACTCGAGTTTTGCCATCAACTGGAAGACGGTGTCCCTTTTGGTCAGTGACAGTGGAGGAAAGGGAGCGGAGGGGTGTTGAGAGGCGGACCCTCAGTCTTCTGCTGAGACTGACCATCAGATGCAGGCACTATCAGCCCAGTAAAATAAAAATAAATAGCAAATTATTTAAATGTATGTAATGTCCCGAGCTGGGACAAAGGAAGATGGCATGAGATAGAGCTTGGTTTGACAGAGCGTTCCTGTGTCCCGTACACCGCACGACCCCAGGAAAGTCACACTTTATTCCACACCTACAATTATTAACAATGAACCTAACCTCCAGCCATGCAAGGCTCGGTAACGGTTTGCACTCTAACATTTCCCCCTCCCCCATAACCTGGAACTAAGACAACTTAAGTAAACATAACTACAGAACATTAGCTTAACTACTAAAACCATAAACACATAACACAACTCAATAGAACTCAATATCAGGTCGTTACAGTATGCTCACTTAGCTGGGCCTTGCAAATAATAAGGATATATTACCAGTAAAGCCTACCTATAATTTTGAAATATATATATTTTTAAATGGCCCAAACAACAATGCATTGGCAGGGCAATTCAAGCAAAGCCAATATGAGTCGATAATGTATTGGGTCTATAGCTTACTGCACAAACCTCAATGCGACAGTACTGCTTTTTTGCATATGCTTATATACAGGCCGGTTTAGACACAGCATGCTCTAGAATACAGGCCGGTTGAGACACAGCATGCTCTAGAATACAGGCCGGTTTAGACACAGCATGCTCTAGAATACAGGCCGGTTTAGACACAGCATGCTCTAGAATACAGGCCGGTTTAGACACAGCATGCTCTAGAATACAACACTTTTTTGGTTACTACATGATTCCATATGTGTTATGTCAGAGTTTTGATATCTTCACTTTTATTCTACAATGTAAAAAATAGTGCAAATAAAGAAAAATCATTGAATGAGTAATATTCCAAACTTTTGGCACCCAGTGTACATAATTTTTTTATTGTTGCTAAAAATGTGGGGCTCAAAACATTAATGACGGGTCGCCACTGATTTGAGGTAGTGTCACGGTGTCGGGTGAGGGAACGAGGCGCAGAGCGAGAGGTCGGTGCAAACATATTTTATTCAACTGATTTAACTAATAAAACAACAAGCGTTGGTGTTTTAGTGCAAACCCATAGGCACATGAACACACACAATGATCCACACGCAGGTGAACATAAATACACTCCCCAATTAGAGACAACTCAAGACAGCTGTCTCTAATTGGGGATCACCCAAAACCCAACACCAACCTAGTGGGAGTCAGAGACCTGGCCTCAGTCAGGCCCTTACAGGTAGATACAGTATGTACATGAAGGCAGTGTAAAGTGACTAGGCATCAGGATAGATAATAATAAGGTATTTGAGGTAGATATGTACATGAAGGCAGGGTAAAGTGACTAGGCATCAGGATAGATAATAATAAGAGTAAAATAAACAACAGAGTAGCAGAAGCATATGATGAGTGTAAAAGTGTGTGTCTGTGTGTGTATATATATATATACAGTGGGGAGAACAAGTATTTGATAACCTGCAAAATCGGCAGTGTTTCCCACTTACAAAGCATGTAGAAGTCTGTAATTTTTATCATAGGTACTCTTCAACTGTGAGTGACAGTCACATTGTATGATTTTAATTTGCATTTTATTGCATGACATAAGTATTTGATACATCAGAAAAGCAGAACTTAATATTTGGTACAGAAACCTTTGTTTGCAATTACAGAGATCATACGTTTCCTGTAGTTCTTGACCAGGTTTGCACACACTGCAGCAGGGATTTCGGCCCACTCCTCCATACAGACCTTCTCCAGATCCTTCAGGTTTCGGGGCTGTCGCTGGGCAATACGGACTTTCAGCTCCCTCCAAAGATTTTCTATTGGGTTCAGGTCTGGAGACTGGCTAGGCCACTCCAGGACCTTGAGATGCTTCTTACGGAGCCACTCCTTAGTTGCCCTGCCTGTGTGTTTCGGGTCGTTGTCATGCTGGAAGACCCAGCCACGACCCATCTTCAATGCTCTTACTGAGGGAAGGAGGTTGTTGGTCAAGATCTCGCGATACATGGCCCCATCCATCCTCCCCTCAATACGGTGCAGTCGTCCTGTCCCCTTTGCAGAAAAGCATCCCAAAGAATGATGTTTCCACCTCCATGCTTCACGGTTGGGATGGTGTTCTTGGGGTTGTACTCATCCTTCTTCTTACTCCAAACACGGCGAGTGGAGTTTAGACCAAAAAGCTCTATTTTTGTCTCATCAGACCACATGACCTTCTCCAAATTCCTCCTCTGGATCATCCAGATGGTCATTGGCAAACTTCAGACGGGCCTGGACATGCGCTGGCTTGAGCAGGGGGACCTTGCGTGCGCTGCAGGATTTTAATCCATGACGGCGTAGTGTGTTACTAATGGTTTTCTTTGAGACTGTGGTCCCAGCTCTCTTCAGGTCATTGACCAGGTCCTGCTGTGTAGTTCTGGGCTGATCCCTCACCTTCCTCATGATCATTGATGCCCCACGAGGTGAGATCTTGCATGGTGCCCCAGACCGAGGGAGATTGACCGTCATCTTGAACTTCTTCCATTTTCTAATAATTGCGCCAACAGTTGTTGCCTTCTCACCAAGCTGCTTGCCTATTGTCCTATAGCCCATCCCAGCCTTGTGCAGGTCTACAATTTTATCCCTGATGTCCTTACACAGCTCTCTGGTCTTGGCCATTGTGGAGAGGTTGGAGTCTGTTTGATTGAGTGTGTGGACAGGTGTCTTTTATACAGGTAACGTGTTCAAACAGGTGCAGTTAATACAGGTAATGAGTGGAGAACAGGATTGCTTCTTAAAGAAAAAATAACAGGTATGTGAGAGCCGGAATTCTTACTGGTTGGTAGGTGATCAAATACTTATGTCATGCAATAAAATGCAAATTAATTATTTAAAAATCATACAATGTTATTTTCTGGATTTTTGTTTTAGATTCCGTCTCTCACAGTTGAAGTGTACCTATGATAAAAATTACAGACCTCTACATGCTTTGTAAGTAGGAAAACCTGCAAAATCGGCAGTGTATCAAATACTTGTTCTCCCCACTGTATATATGTGTGTTTGAGTGTGTTCGGTGTGTGTTGTGTGCGTATAGAGTGTATGTGAATGTGTGGCAGTGACAGTGTAGTGTGTGAGTGTGTATATGGTGTGTACACAGAGTTTACAAAACATGCTCTTTCCATGACATGATCCCTTATTGATGTCACTTGTTAAATCCACTTCAATCAGCGTAGAAGGGGAGGAGGCGGGTTAAATCATGTTTTTTATGCCTTCAGACAATTGAGACATGGATTTTGTATGTGTGCCATTCAGAGGGTGAATGGGCATGACAAAAGATTTATGTGCCTTTCATCGGGGTATGGTAGTAGGTGCCAGGTGTCAGTTTGAGTGTGTTAAGGAATGCAACGCTGCTGGGTATTTCACGATCAACCGTTTCCCATGTTTATCAACAATGTTCCACCACCCAATGGACATCCAGCCAACTTGACACAACTGTGGGAAGTATTGGAGTCAACATGGGCCAGCATCTCTGTGGAACACTTTTGACACCTTGTGGAGTCCATGCCTCGACAAGTTGAGGCTGATCTGAGGGCAAAGGGGGTGCAACTCAATATTAGGAAGGTTTTCCTAATGATTTGTACACTCAGTGTATAGTCTTGTGAGTGTGCATAGAGTCAATGCAAGATAGGGTCGGGGCAGATAGTCCGGGTAACCAGAACTATTTAGCAGTCTTATGGCTTGGGTGGCTGGAGTCTTTGGAAATTCTTCAGGCCTTCCTCTGACACCCGCCTGATATAGAGGTCCTGGATGACATGGAGCTCATCCCCAGTGATGTACTGTAACACTTTTGTGGTCGAGGGTAGCGCATTTCCCATACCAAGCGGTGATGCAGCCAGTCAAAATGCTCCTGGTGGTGCAGCTGTAGAACATTTTGAAAACCCGATGGCCCATGCCAAATCTTTTCAGCCTCCTGAGGGGGAAGAGGTGCTGTCGTGCCCTCTTCACGGTTGTGCATGTGTGTGTGGACCATGCTTAGTCCTTAGTGATGTGGACACCAAGGAACTTGAAGCTCCCTTCAGACCACTGTAATTCAGCTGGTACATCATTGACATTTAAATTAAATTGATATTTTTACATTCAACTACTACAACAAAGATGGCTGCCGGTCCAGCCACCATCAAATGTGAACTTAAATGGGAATGTCTATTCTATTATCCATAGTTCTGATTACATTAGGTTCCTATGGAAGATTGAGAGTATAATGTAAAACCACTGGTTTTGTTATTCAAGTCAACATTCTCTGATGTGTTGACCTCCAGCCATCTTGACGCTACCATTTGAAAGTTGACATTTTAATTGTATTTCTGTTTTAGAACATTTATCAGCCAAAACATGACACCCATTCTGTATTCAAGAGTATGCTGTGTCTCAACTGATGGTGGGCACAAAACAAACATCTCAGATGATGTTAAACAGGGTCAAAGCTACAACATGTGCAGGGGAAAATAATTGAGTTTTTAGATAATTTCTGTTAAAAGTAAAACAATTATTATCATTAAATATATAACTATACAATACTTTGACAACCAGCTCTATCTCCTACATTTTTTGTCATTTAGGTCCAAAAATCTACTTCTACCATGGGCAAATATATATAGAATATTTGGTTGAAATCAAAAGGAGTGCAGTCAAAAAGTGATTTAAATCAATGGAATGACCCAGTAATAGTGACTAGGCAACACTGTCTGTCTCTACACTGTAATTACACTGCCTTTGTACCTGCCAGGTAAATACAAATACATTTGTTAGTTACAGTGGGACTGCTATGTTTTATAGTGAACAGCTTTTTATCAGATCATGTTTCCCATCCCTCCAAGCTGAGTAGTGACTGTGAAGAGTACTGTCCATCAACATGTACTTCAAGTTATATCAGAACTCTGAGCTCAATCTTTATTCACTGAATTCTGACTTAAAATGAAGGTAGCTTGAAACGTTGTCATTTAGCTGTGTTGAAAGCCCACTTCAATGAGAAATTAGTCATCATTGTTTACAGTTATTCACCCAGAAGCTGTCAATAAATAAATGCCTGGAAGCATGCAACAGCCAAATTATGAAGAATGTGTCTGGACTTTGGGGTGAGACAGAGTTTTACATCATCAGGTTTTAATGATGTAACGTAGGAGAAACGGAGGAGAGGAGTGCGATAAGCAAGGTATAAATAAAGGTATAAATGCAAGACATATTCTGCTGTTCTATCACGTGTGCAATGATGTCTGAGGGGAAAAACTGTTTGTTTGCAGTAACTTCTTTGTTGTTGTAATATCCCAAGCGGACGTGCAGTTTCACCAATTAAGGATTATAGCTGTAAGCAGCCAAAACAGCTATTATATGTAGTCAAATATAAACAGATATATCTGCAGATATCTGCAGTGAAGAGAGCAGTAAGCTATTCATTTTACAGTAAGCAAACCCAGCAACAGCAGTTAACATTTTATCTTCATGTGTCAGACAGAGGTTGTCTAATAAAGGCTTTGACACAGTCTATGAGCAGCGCACCCTGACACTAGCCCTGACACTAGCCCTGAGACTAGCCCTGAGACTAGCCCTGAGACTAGCCCTGAGACTAGCCCTGAGACTAGCCCTGAGACTAGCCCTGAGACTAGCCCTGACACTAGCACAGACACTAGCACAGACACTAGCACAGACACTAGCCCAGACACTAGCCCAGACACTAGCCCTGACACTAGCCCTGACACTAGCCCTGACACTAGCCCTGAGACTAGCCCTGAGACTAGCCCTGAGACTAGCCCTGAGACTAGCCCTGAGACTAGCCCTGAGACTAGCCCTGAGACTAGCCCACTAGCCCTGACACTAGCCCTGAGACTAGCCCACTAGCCCTGAGACTAGCCCACTAGCCCTGACACTAGCCCTGCCACTAGCCCTGAGACTAGCCCTGAGACTAGCCCACTAGCCCTGAGACTAGCCCACTAGCCCTGACACTAGCCCTGACACTAGCCCTGAGACTAGCCCACTAGCCCTGAGACTAGCCCACTAGCCCTGACACTAGCCCTGACACTAGCCCTGAGACTAGTCCACTAGCCCTGAGACTAGCCCACTAGCCCTGAGACTAGCCCACTAGCCCTGAGACTAGCCCACTAGCCCTGAGACTAGCCCACTAGCCCTGACACTAGCCCTGCCACTAGCCCTGAGACTAGCCCTGAGACTAGCCCACTAGCCCTGAGACTAGCCCACTAGCCCTGACACTAGCCCTGACACTAGCCCTGAGACTAGCCCACTAGCCCTGAGAGTAGCCCACTAGCCCTGACACTAGCCCTGACACTAGCCCTGACACTAGCCCTGAGACTAGTCCACTAGCCCTGAGACTAGCCCACTAGCCCTGAGACTAGCCCACTAGCCCTGAGACTAGCCCACTAGCCCTGACACTAGTCCACTAGCCCTGAGACTAGTCCACTAGCCCTGAGACTAGCCCACTATCCCTGAGACTAGCCCACTATCCCTGACACTAGCCCACTAGCCCTGACACTAGCCCTGAGACTAGTCCACTAGCCCTGAGACTAGCCCACTAGCCCTGAGACTAGCCCACTAGCCCTGAGACTAGCCCACTAGCCCTGAGACTAGCCCACTATCCCTGAGACTAGCCCACTAGCCCTGAGACTAGCCCACTAGCCCTGAGACTAGTCCACTAGCCCTGAGACTAGTCCACTAGCCCTGAGAATAGTCCACTAGCCCTGAGACTAGCCCACTAGCCCTGAGACTAGCCCACTAGCCCTGAGACTAGCCCACTATACCTGAGACTAGTCCACTAGCCCTGAGAATATCCCTGAGACTAGCCCACTATCCCTGAGACTAGCCCACTAGCCCTGAGACTAGCCCACTAGCCCTGAGACTAGCCCACTAGCCCTGAGACTAGCCCACTAGCCCTGACACTAGCCCACTAGCCCTGACACTAGCCCACTAGCCCTGACACTAGCCCACTAGCCCTGACACTAGTCCACTAGCCCTGACACTAGCCCACTAGCCCTGAGACTAGCCCACTAGCCCTGAGACTAGCCCACTAGCCCTGAGACTAGCCCACTAGCCCTGACACTAGCCCACTAGCCCCGAGACTAGCCCACTAGCCCCGACACTAGTCCACTAGCCCCGACACTAGCCCACTAGCCCTGACACTAGCCCACTAGCCCTGACACTAGCCCACTAGCCCTGAGACTAGCCCACTAGCCCTGACACTAGCCCACTAGCCCTGAGACTAGCCCACTAGCCCTGACACTAGCCCACTATCCCTGAGACTAGCCCACTAGCCCTGAGACTAGCCCACTAGCCTTGAAACTAGCCCACTATCCCTGAGACTAGCCCACTAGCCCTGAGACTAGCCCACTAGCCCTGAGACTAGCCCACTAGCCCTGAAACTAGCCCACTATCCCTGAGACTAGCCCACTAGCCCTGAGACTAGCCCTGAGACTAGCCCTGAGACTAGCCCACTAGCCCTGAGACTAGCCCACTAGCCCTGAGACTAGCCCACTAGCCCTGAGACTAGCCCACTAGCCCTGAGACTAGCCCACTAGCCCTGAGACTAGCCCACTAGCCCTGAGACTAGCCCACTAGCCCTGAGACTAGCCTTGAGACTAGCCCAACCTATCCACATCATGGTTCTCTCCACACCGTTTGCATTAACTTTCTTTTTCTTTTTTTTTACTTTTATTTAGCCAGGGAGTCTTTACCCATCAGCTAACTGAATAATATGAACTCCACTTTTCCAGCATGTCTTGCAAATTTGCTTCATTATCATAAGAACCAAGCGAGTGGCATCCGTCCATTTTGGGCATTAGTGGCATCAGTCCATATAATAAGATAATGGTATGGGTGGAAATGTGAGGTATGAAGCCAGATATGATCTCTCTGCAAATAGGCAGCAATGAATGGATGTCTAGGTATTGTAACTACAGCTTTATAACACAAGTTGCATTGTTCACTGGAGTATATGCGAACGGTTGTTTTCCTGAGCAAGAATCTGTTGGAGTCAATTAGACCAGATTTCAAATGAGCACATTTCATACACCTATAGCCCAGATTCAAGGCCAAATGCTAAAACTGTATCTAAAAACACAGTCTCAAAGCACAAAGAGAAAGCCAACTGTGTGAATGGTGTTGGTTATTAACATTAACTGTTTAAATGTGCTTTTTGTGCTACACCAACTTCACATCCCTCTAGTGCTCCTGTGCCGGCCTTCTTGTTGATTGGATGATGTTGTGCTGATCCGCGTATTGATTGGCTGGTCCCGGGAGCTGCAGAGGCAGACAGGTTGGTGGGCTCGTGGGCGTTTTATGATCTGTCCTCATCCTCTTTCCATCGTGTAAAGTGCTTAACAACAATCAATCAGCCAAGTCTCCAGGTAATCTCCTCCCCTTTTCCCTGACTGAGGAGAAAGCAATGTAAAAAGAGCTGCATAACAGTCCAATGCATTGTTGGGAATATGTACAAAACCTACATATTCTACCGCCATCTCTGGAGAGGTCCTCTTAGTGGAGTATCAGACCTCGACCACCTGTAATAGTCAAGGCCTGAATCGTCACTCTACCAGTAATAAGCAACGCTGACAACAGAGTGTTAGGCCTTCAAGGTGAAACTCTTAAGTTCAGTTCAGTAGTGCGATGACCTTTCTATGGTCCCTCCTTTTGTTTTCCCCACTCCTCTGTGTTGAAGAAAGGTCAAAGATCAGAGATAATGGCTAGATGAAACCTGACAGACAGGACGAGTCGATTCCAGGATCAGGAAAGCCTTGGGGTGACAGCCACTGACAGATGTTGGGATAAGTGTCAGGTCTGACGGAGACATCTTCCTCCAAACTGACAGGAATGCTGAGGTTGTCCTATAACTCGTCATCTTCCACCAAACTAACACACTCTGTCCCCATAATAGAACCCTTTGAAGAACCCTTTTGGTTCCAGGCAGAACTATTTTGGGTTCCATGTAGAACCCTCTGTGTAAAGGGTTCTACATGGAACTCAAAAAGGTTCTGCCTGGAACCAAAAAGGTTCTGCCTGGAACCAAAAAAGGTTCCCCTTTTAGGTTATAGATAGCACCTTTACTTCTAAGAGTGCAGGAATGCTAAGGTCGTCCTATAACTTGTCTCCCTCCTCTGTCATCACAGCCCTGAAGCATGATCACTCATCTTCACTGCTTTCTCGTTTGATTTTGCGTGCGGCAAGTTCAAGTAGGATGGCAATGGAATTAAACTGGAGGAAGTTAGCGAAACATGCCAACCAATCACAGAAGTAGTACAACTCATAGTGTAGAACCGGGACAGGCTCTCTTCTTCTTCTCTCTCTTGGTGTTTATGCTAATGAGCCTCATTAGCATGTAGAAATCTGGGGCTGTACTGGAAGTCATGTGATCAGCACTCAGTACAGTTTTTGGAGGTCATTCAAATCCAATGGGGACCCAGTGCAATGAATCAAAATAATGTATTCGGGCAAAACAACGGAGTAGGACAGCAAAGTTCACCGTGGATGGGAGGTGGGGTGCATTTGACGGCGCGCCAGGTATCCATATCGGCATTGAGGCAGAGGGAGTTTTGCACAATTCTTCATGTATATTGTTTGACTTCTCCTTGCTATCCCAGAGAGGCCAAGAGAAGAGTAAACTAGTTCAGATGCTGGAATACTTAATCTTAAAGAGTATTTTCATGTTGTTGGGATACTGCCTGTGTGTTGTGAGTGAAGATATGACAATAAGTAGAAAGCACAAGCTGTTGGGCCATTGAATAAGGGCATGGGCTGTCTTTTTGAGTTACAGTGGCTGTCATGTAGTCTGGCTGACACCAGACCCACGTGACTACACAGCGAGAAGATTTTGAGAGCTGTCATGAAGCTTAGTGCTTATGAGACTGACATAACATTTATCATTACAGGTCAATAAATCTTTACAGATCATGCCAATTGCCAACACAACATTTATGATCTATATATTGGTGTCATGACTCTCTGGCTGATGAGGATTCTGTTTAGGAACAACAAGTAAAAGATGATAATGATTCTGTTTAGGAATAACAAGTAAAAGATGATAATGATTCTGTTTAGGAACAACAAGTAAAAGATGATAATGATTCTGTTTAGGAATAACAAGTAAAAGATGATAATGATTCTGTTTAGGAATAACAAGTAAAATATGATAATGATTCTGTTTAGGAATAACAAGTAAAAGATGATAATGATTCTGTTTAGGAATAACAAGTAAAAGATGATAATGATTCTGTTTAGGAATAACAAGTAAAAGATGATAATGATTCTGTTTAGGAACAACAAGTAAAAGATGATAATGATTCTGTTTAGGAACAACAAGTAAAAGATGATAATGATTCTGTTTAGGAATAACAAGTAAAAGATGATAATGATTCTGTTTAGGAATAACAAGTAAAAGATGATAATGATTCTGTTTAGGAATAACAAGTAAAAGATGATAATGATTCTGTTTAGGAACAACAAGTAAAAGATGATAATGATTCTGTTTAGGAATAACAAGTAAAAGATGATAATGATTCTGTTTAGGAACAACAAGTAAAAGATGATAATGATTCTGTTTAGGAACAACAAGTAAAAGATGATAATGATTCTGTTTAGGAACAACAAGTAAAAGATGATAATGATTCTGTTTAGGAATAACAAGTAAAAGATGATAATGATTCTGTTTAGGAACAACAAGTAAAAGATGATAATGATTCTGTTTAGGAATAACAAGTAAAAGATGATAATGATTCTGTTTAGGAATAACAAGTAAAAGATGATAATGATTCTGTTTAGGAATAACAAGTAAAAGATGATAATGATTCTGTTTAGGAATAACAAGTAAAAGATGATAATGATTCTGTTTAGGAACAACAAGTAAAAGATGATAATGATTCTGTTTAGGAATAACAAGTAAAAGATGATAATGATTCTGTTTAGGAATAACAAGTAAAAGATGATAATGATTCTGTTTAGGAATAACAAGTAAATGAAAGCTATTTAACCTTTTTTAATTGTTTTATTCATATGCTCAAGAATGACTCGCTCAATGATGGCAAGGTGTTTTACATACAATATCTGAGTTCTGTACAGAACAAGGGCCTCACAACCTGAAGTATTGGTGTGTTCAATGGAATGGGAAAAAAGGAGATTGATAAAGTGTCTACCCAATAAGCAATGTTTCTAAAAACATATGTCTGCTATTAAGGCCACAGTTAATTGCACGATTTGCTGTGATTAACAGGGATTCATTGCAAATTCAGAATTTGCTCAAATTGAGCTGTAATTTAAGATTGGTAAATTGATAAAGCAGACTTTCTATAACCTCATGTCAACTTGTTTAGATATTGTATGCACCTACGAGAGGCATACATAGACCAAGGCGCAGGTATAGTTCGACATTTAAATAGTGAATTATAAATTCCAAAATGACAAACTCACAAAACAAAACACGATACAACAAAAACGTAACACACTTCCTTTCTCCTCTGACATTCAACATATATAATGACCCACACCTAGGGTGTGGGACCTACAAACATAAATAGGATCCCTAATTAGAGACAATGCCTAGCAGCTGCCTCTAATCAGGGATCCAACACAAAAACCCCACATAGAAAATCAAACCTAGATCTGTCAGACTCTGACCATGGCTACATAGAGAAGCAAAAGCCTTCTCTATGGCCAGAGCCTGACACATTGTTGTTTTTAGCTGTATAGAGTGTGTACTGTATTTTAGATGTTTTCAGTGTATTTTGAATGCTTTCAAACAATGTGCACTAAAATTACAAAAAGTTCATTCGAATTGACTGATTTACTTTATACACATTTGCTCAGTGGATTCAACTGCTTTGCCCTGTAGACTCATACACTTCACTTAAGACTGTTTCTGTTATCTTTCTGGGTTTTGCATCCATTCAAACCACTAAATAGTTTAAAATCCGCACAAACTGCGATATAAATAGGCATCGCCCTACTTCGGAGACATGGAGGCGCAGACACTCTGTATTACCTAGGAAATGGTGATAGCGCCACAGCTCTCCTCCCTTCTAAGAGAATTTTGCCCATTTTGCGTTGAAAGGCTCAGGCTCATCTTCTTGTGGGACTCAGAGAGAGGAGTCGATGCCGACTCAGCCTTTAGTCTCTGCGTGGGCCTCATCTTATGGATCTCTTATGTTGGGGTGGCCACTTAATGTTAAATCAAGGCTGGGAGAACAAGTGCAGTGGGGGGTAGCCGTCTTAATGTTAAATCAAGGCTGGGAGAACAAGTGCAGTGGGGGGTAGCCATCTTAATGTTAAATCAAGGCTGGGAGAACAAGTGCAGTGGGGGGTAGCCATCTTAATGTTAAATCAAGGCTGGGAGAACAAGTGCAGTGGGGGGTAGCCGTCTTAATGTTAAATCAAGGCTGGGAGAACAAGTGCAGTGGGGGGTAGCCATCTTAATGTTAAATCAAGGCTGGGAGAACAAGTGCAGTGGGGGGTAGCCGTCTTAATGTTAAATCAAGGCTGGGAGAACAAGTGCAGTGGGGGGTAGCCATCTTAATGTTAAATCAAGGCTGGGAGAACAAGTGCAGTGGGGGGTAGCCATCTTAATGTTAAATCAAGGCTGGGAGAACAAGTGCAGTGGGGGGTAGCCGTCTTAATGTTAAATCAAGGCTGGGAGAACAAGTGCAGTGGGGGGTAGCCGTCTTAATGTTAAATCAAGGCTGGGAGAACAAGTGCAGTGGGGGGTAGCCGTCTTAATGTTAAATCAAGGCTGGGAGAACAAGTGCAGTGGGGGGTAGCCATCTTAATGTTAAATCAAGGCTGGGAGAACAAGTGCAGTGGGGGGTAGCCATCTTAATGATTCCAGGACAACCTTGGTACAGTAGCTTTTGAAAATCCTCGTTTTTTCTCCCCCTTCCCTTTTTCTGGCTCTTGAAGTTTGTCCCAGAAAGCTGAGAGACTTACTTTTTCAAGACAGCTGATCCCAAACTCCCAATAGGCAGATAGAGGAAGAGATGAAGGAGGAAGAAAGAAGGAAAATGCAAAAAAACAGACATCCCATTGGCCAACAGGAAATGCAGTATGACAGTGGAGGGGCTGTGGGCCAAACTGAAGGAGAGAAACCAACCAAAGGAATCTTTCCTCAGGGAGGAACACTTTAACTTGCCGTTTTCCCCGTGTCCTTCAATTGTCTTGACAGTTTACTGCTCCAGGTATTTAAAGGTTCTGAACAGTACTTCTGAAAAGTACTTTTTCTCTAATGGCTAACTGCTTATTTCAAGCTACTTGGATGCTGTGAGCAGTTTTAATGTAAAATCCTTGTCCTTCTGGAAGGGTCTCCCAACTCTAGAACTCTGTCAGAGTGACCATCGGGAGAGATTGGCACCGCCCTGTGTGGTCGCCTGTTAAGCAGCTCCCATTGTTCATGCGTTAATTAAGTATGATTTTCGTGAGTTTTTCTTGCAACAGTTGAACTATAATAGTTCAGGATTATGGAGTGCTACTGTTTTACGAAGGTTTTAGCGGTCCTTTATATCACTGAGGCACTTTTTATTTTTCTCAGCGCCGAACGTTCACACGAGTCCTCAATTATTTACAACCAAGCCCATCTACTGGATTTAGCACACTCAGCGCTATTGCACCCCAGGGAAAAGTTCGATATTCCGGACGAGATGAAAAGGTGACGGGGTGTATGCAGGGCAGGTCGAAGTGTAAGGCAAAGCTGAGTAAGTACAAGCCGGCTATACTGTCTATCATTACGGGCAACGTGAAATCGCTACATAACAAGGTGGATGAGCTTGAGGGTCTGGTCCACGGGCAAAGAGACTACCGGGAAGCTAGCCTATTGTGCTTTACATAGACATGGCTGAATGATAACATCCCCATAGAGAACGTAACTATCTGCGGTTTCCAGACCATCAGAGCGGACAGGGATAGTGCTTCTTCCGGTAAGAGTAAGGGAGGGGGACTGGCTTTATTAGTTAACAACAGATGGTGCAATCCGAGCCATATTACTGTTAAGGAACAGTTTTGTAGCCCGGACATTGACCTCTTAGCCGTTAGCCTGAGACCCTACAATTTGCAGAGGGAATTTACGGCGGCCATTGCTGTAATTGTTTACATCCCGCCCTCCGCTGACGCAAACACAGCGTGTGACGTCTACACAAAAATTGTAAGTGGATGACAACACTGTACCCACCAGAAAGGTACGCTGTTTTCCAAATAATAAACCCTGGGTCACCAGCGACCTGAAGGCCCTGCTGAATGAGAAGAAGAGGGCCTTCAAGGACAATGACATTCACTTTATGCAAAGAGTCAATATTTGCAGTGTTGACCCTTCTTTTTCAAGACCTCTGCAATCCGCCCTGGCATGCTGTCAATTAACTTCTGGGCCACATCCTGACTGATGGCAGGCCATTCTTGCTTAATCAATGCTTGGAGTTTGTCAGAAGTTGTGGGTTTTTGTTTGTCCACCCACCTCTTGAGGATCGACCACAAGTTCTCAATGGGATTAAGGTCTGGGGAGTTTCCTGGCCATGGACCCAAAATGTCGATGTTTTGTTCCCTGAGCCACTTAGTTATCACTTTTGCCTTATGACAAGGTGCTCCATCATGCTGGAAAAGGCATTGGTCGTCACCAAACTGTTCTTGGATGGTTGGGAGAAGTTGCTCTCGGAGGATGTGTTGGTACCATTCTTTATTAATCGCTGTGTTCTTAGACAAAATTGTGAGTGAGCCCACTCCCTTGGCTGAGAAGCAACCCCACACATGAATGGTCTGAGGATGCTTTACTGTTGGCCAGTCCTCAGCAGTCGAATCCCTGTACCTTTTGCAGAATATCAGTCTGTCCCTGATGTTTTTCCTGGAGAAAAGTGGCTTCTTTACTGCCCTTCTTGACACCAGGCCATCCTCCAAAAGTCTTCGCCTCACTGTGCGTGCAGATGCACTCACACCTGCCAGCTGCCATTCCTGAGCAAGCTCTGCACTGGTGGTGCCCCGATCCCCCAGCTGAATCAACTTTAGGAGACGGTCCTGGCGCTTGCTGGACTTTCTTGGGCGCCCTGACACCTTCTTCACAACAATTGAACCTCTCTCTTAGAAGTTCTTGATGATCCGATAAATGGTTGATTTAGGTGCAATCTTACTAGCAGCAATATCCTTGCCTGTGAAGTCCTTTTTCTGCAAAGCAATGATGACGGCACGTGTTTCCTTTCAGGTAACCATGGTTGACAGAGGAAGAACAATGATTTCAAGCACCACCCTCCTTTTAAAGCTTCCAGTCTGTTATTCTAACTCAGTCAGCATGACAGAGGGATCTCCAGCCTTGTCCTCGTCAACACTCTCACCTGTGTTAACAAGACAATCACTGACATGATGGCAGCTGGTCCTTTTGTGGCAGGGCTGAAATGCAGTGGAAATGTCTTTGAGGGGATTAAGTTCATTTTCATGGCAAAGAAGGACTTTGCAATTAATTGCAATTCATCTGATCACTCTTCATGACATTCTGGAGTTTATGCAAATTGCCGTCATCAACACTGAGGCAGCAAACTTTGTGGAGACCAATACTTGTGTCATTATCCAAAACGTTTGACCAGGACTGTATTCTCTGCTCTCAAAACATCTCAACACAACCCATGAATCCCCAGTGTCTGAAGATGAACCTGTTCTAGTCTTTCATGGTCATGTGACCATTAATCCATGAATGGGACTTCCTTATAAAACATTTACACTAAAGGGAAGTATGTTCTATACCGGCATCAAACTTACAGTGTAGTTATGAAGTGTAGTATAATCTAATGTAATACAATGCTTTGTGAAAATAAATTGTCTAGGTTTGTGTGCTAGTTTTCAGCTTTACCTTGTAAACCACCACATAATCTAACCATTTAAACCGGTGTGTGGACTCTCTGACCAATGACATTCATCAGTAAGGCAAAGAAGCAAACATAATAATACACTATAGATAGCTTTAGCCTTTCCCTCTGTGTTGCTGCTATTTCCATAACTTGGCCTCCTATAAGATTAACAGCCATTTCATGTATTTTAATTTAACCTTTATTTAAGCAGGGACTCATGCTGAGACCACGGTCTCTTTCGCAGATGAGCCCTGGCTGAACACATCAATAAACAACCATTACACTAGACATATCTATATAGATATCACAAAAAGCAAAGCTCAAGCATATATAACGTTAGGCTTCCAGGCTTCTAGGCTCAGAGTAGCTGCGCCTAAAACCGTCGCTGTTCACTGTCTTGTGGTGCTGAATGTCGAAATTCAGATTCCGTCGCTGTCCTTATCAGTGGTGCTGAAACGCCTGAACACGTGTGCGTGTGCCCGCGACTGTTTGTCCATTTGTTTGTGTCAGGTTACATAGATACATTTTCACTGCAACAATGAGCACCAAATGGTTTCTAGTAACAGTGCAGGGCTCTTTTATCTGTTGAATTGCATGTGGCTTAGACCAGAGCAATGTATGTATTCTAAATATGTCTCTGGCCTTTGACTAGTTCCATTCAACTCTACACAATACACCCAGCCAAACAGCCCACAGTCATTACCGTCCCATTTCTATGAAGCCTCTCACAAAAGTACCTTGTCTGAGGTCACACAGACATCGGACGTTTAACCTGTTACATGCCCAGACCTCCTTTTAAATCAATTAAATCAATAACATTGCATTATATATGTAAAGGTACAGATGAGGCAGATTTAAAGGCAGGACATGCTGTGAAATGACTTGATTATTGTAAATAGTTTAATAGAGAGGTGGCAACCCTGGCTCATCAAGTAAACACACACACCATTCCCTCTGGCCTTTATGTGTTAATGCTATTGATCAGTCAATAATTAATGAGTTCAGATAGATGTAACCCAAATGGAAGGTCGGTAGAATGAGACGATGGATTGTTGGCGAATACTAGAGAGTTGTGTGCAATGCAGCCTATAGCCTACCACACACACACAGCAGTGGTATTCAGCGCGTAGCAGATTTCTAGATTGCTGAGCTCCGACCATGCAATCTAATGAATTCCATGTGCTCCCTCCCTGTTCGAGCCATGGACTGCAGCAAGCGATTAGAACACAGTGGCTCTCCGGTGGATATGGAACAAACTGAATATTGATGGTGCTGATGTCACACGGATCCCACAAATCCTCCTGACAATGCAAATATTGTTATCAATAGTTACGCTTATGTAAAATAGCTAGCCTACCGGACTGCATCGAAAACCAGCTTCTGGTGGATGTTTTGTAATTACAGAGCATATATAGGCTACATTCCGCGCGCTCATATGCTATTGGTTTGCGTGTTAGGTTCTGCGTTGTTTCCCAGGGAATGAAGTTGATGGATTGGCTATGGATGCATTTGGTGGTCGTTTGAGGAATCTGGATCAGAACCTTCGAATAAGAATGGCTGCGTCCTTTTGAGGCATGTATGAACACACCTCGACTGCATCCATGCATATACTTTTCATTTATTGAGATTTTAGCTTGCCAAATATCCTCTCAGTATGACAGCTACATGGATCATGTTCGGAAAATTGCCTGGACATGTGACCCTTTATGGTAACTGACACTATACCGCTGTAAATCCTCCAGTATGCTATCAGAGAAATCAATCGAAATGTGGATAGTCCATTTCAATCTCGGTTTATGTCGTTAACTGTGTGCGATCAAGAATAATTTCACTGAGGAATCCTATATAGGGCACCACGTTCAGTTCCACAGGAAAGGGATAAATGAAGAAATAGTCCCAGACTTATTGCTCTCTCACAAACTCAGCAGCATTTCCCCCCATCGGAATACAAAGTGAAAAGCTATCGGCACCCCTCGGGCTTTCTCCAGTGTGGCCACAGGAATGGTGGATTCATCCGAGTTCCATGCACTCCTTTTTGATCATTAGTTTATTTTTTTATTACGTTCGAGGTTCGTTTTCTTGCGTTTGTGATTCTGCTGCGGCCCATATAGACTACGTGTGGTTTCCTCGAATCACAGCCAATCCAATCCGAAACCTTGGCCCTGGTGTGTTTTCGTTTCATTTTCAGCTCAATCCCATATCTTCGAGAAAACGCGTAAGTATGTTTTATTTGATTTATTCACATGTTATATCTACATGAAGTTAGGCACTTTTACCTTTCGTATGCATCTCGGCTAACATACACGACAGAGTTTGCATTTTGGGTATTCAACACGACACCATTTTCCACTATAGACTAATGTCGCTATAATGTCGATTTAGGATACATTTAAAATAGTTGATGTTAATTCAATTTTTTTACAGACATAATTAAACCATCTGAAGCGCTCTCTCGTGCGCGCGCGCGCGTGTGTGTGTGCGTGCATGCGTGTGTGTATGTGTGCATGTGTTAATGAGAGACCGTAAGAGAGAGAGAGAGAGAGTCCGAAAGTGGCAGAGTAAGTGGTTAGATAAATAGATAAATAACAATAGGCTTTATTTAATTAACGATGGGGGTATGGCCTATACCGTTTGGTGAGACAATGTCTTTAGGTAGATTCGGGATTCTGTAAACCTCTGTATAGCCATTAAACCAATGTTGCTAGAATACGTCATAGGGTCATTCATATTCAGCTCAGGTGTGGTTCGTCATGCCGCTTGGTAATGACACATTTGCAGCAGTGGGGGCCACCAGATTGACCCACCAAATTCTCCAGGTGGGTTCCACAAAAGGGCTTCTTAGATTCTGGATGTTTTGAGTAATATTTGTCAAATGACTAGCCCCCCCCCTATTAGCTTTTAACCCCTAACTCTGTATCCGTGCTTGTTTAATCCACCGTGATATTTATGACGTTCAAAGCAATTGACTCGAGCGGAGTGTCAGCCAACATGAGTCTGCTTGTGTCTTAACCCCAGTGGTCTTCCGCGGCACAGCTGCTAATGGAATGTGATGGAGGTGCGTTAGTGTTGATTTCCCCCCGCCGGATTCCGAGCACTGTTGACCAGAAGGAGAATGATGTCCAACCAGGAGTTATGTAATGTGGTGCTGATTCAGATTCTGAATAATGGGTGTTATATTAAAACGGGGCGTCACGATTGGCTGGGTTAATACAGTAGAATTTTGATGGGAACTGTCCATTGGAAGGTGGTGCTGAAAATACTACCGCCATCAGGCTCCTGGAGGGCGATACATTGTTAGACCTACTATATAGATTTACCTGAGCATGAAAGCACATTTCTTTAGATAGCAATACTGCGTTCATGTAAGTATCTCCAATATAAATAACCAACATAACCTGTAGGCCATGTTCATTAGCAGGTTTAAGGTAACTGTGCATTGAGAAAACATGCATGTTTCAATTGGCATGCACTTTAATTTCAACGGTTTCTCACTGTAAACATTGGTTCTTCAGTTACATTAATTCAAATATGCATCAAGTATATGATCTCATCACATGTTGTTGCATATGCACCATTTGCCAACAGACCAGCAGCTCAAGAAGAATGATATTTACTTTTTGGCTTATGCTGGAAATTGGAAACCCCTACCATGTTAATATGTTTGGCCAAGACACACATTACCTTAAATCCCATCTATATATCTTTCCATAAAGGAATGTCTACTATATGCATAATATATCACTTGAAACTAGTCATGTTTAACTAATCACTATGATGTAAGCTGTTTGAAACTAGTCATGTTTAACTAATCACTATGATGTAAGCTGTTTGAAACTAGTCATGTTTAAGTAATCACTATGATGTAAGCTGTTTGAAACTAGTCATGTTTAACTAATCACTATGATGTAAGCTGTTTGAAACTAGTCATGTTTAACTAATCACTATGATGTAAGCTGTTTGAAACTAGTCATGTTTAACTAATCACTATGGTGTAAGCTGTTTGAAACTAGTCATGTTTAACTAATCACTATGGTGTAAGCTGTTTGAAACTGACTGTTACTATGCCATAGCACTGAATATGTTTAGCAGTGCAAGTCATGGAGGCAGATTATGGTGTGAAGTGACATATCTGTGTGAAGTGACATGTCTGTGTGAAGTGACATGTCTGTGTGAAGTGACATGTCTGTGTGAAGTGACATGTCTGTGTGAATCAATACTATGTTACTTTTCACAGGCTAATGCCTTAATTTATCGACTTCGATCACAGTCTGAGTTTCTCACTGACTTCTGGCCTAAAGCATCTTCAAATAGTTCATATTAAATGTTTTCTGATGTTCTCACACCGCAAAAGCTTTCTCATGTCGAGCTGAGTTGGTATTCCACACCATCTGTGGTCTACATCTCATTATATTCATTTTGAGAAATATCCAAGCCTCAATCCCAAATGAGTCAGAAAGATTGATACCATCTAATTCCATCTAATAACGTTGTGCCAATCTTTCCCATTAATTTGTTACTTAAGGTAATTCATAAACATTGGGCTAACACCACATGTAGAGGGTAGGTCTAAATTCACACCAGCGGGGCTGTGTCAGAATGTTACTATACTAAATATAAACTATATAAACCTATAGTTTACTAAAGGTATTTTTACAGTATTGTACTAAAAATACTGCATGTTTAGAACAATCTTGACAAAATATATATGCACTAAGTATAATATGTGACAATTTGTCTGTAGTAGAACTAAGAGGAAGTATGATGCATGGGCCTCCACTGCCTCATACTTCTACTGTAGTCCATACACTGCCTCATACTTCTACTGTAGTCCATACACTGCCTCATACTTCTACTGTAGTCCATACACTGCCTCATACTTCTACTGTAGTCCATACACTGCCTCATACTTCTACTGTAGTTGATACACTGCCTCATACTTCTACTGTAGTCCATACACTGCCTCATACTTCTACTGTAGTCCATACACTGCCTCATACTTCTACTGTAGTTGATACACTGCCTCATACTTCTACTGTAGTTGATACACTGCCTCATACTTCTACTGTAGTCCATACACTGCCTCATACTTCTACTGTAGTCCATACACTGCCTCATATATTACTCTAATAGGCAGTAGGGGCCTTCCACCAATTCGGTGCTTTTTGAGATTATTATTTTGTTTTGTTTTCACCTTAATTCTGTCCATAATGTTAAAAAACTAGTTTTCCTATCTAAAAAAAATGACTATAATAAAGTAACAGTGTTAAATCATCCATAAATCCCCTTGTGACCGGGGGAATGGAAGCTTGTTGCATGCAACAGTGAGGGCAATTGAATGCAAGCTAAAAAAATGAAATTGTTAAAACATTTTGACAGGTTTGACGTGTTCTGCTCGACCCACTCAGTTTTCCACCACAAAACACAAGAAAATGACCAAAAAGGAATAGAACCAGCTCACCTGGTTTTACACTATGATTTTACTATAAGATGTTCAATATTTCTCTTTTAAAAAGGAGGTACCCAGCCCGGTAACTCCTGTACCTGCTCCTCGCACCAGGGTCCCGGTGTCGATCCCCAGCCCGTTACCTCCAGTGCCGGTCCCCAGCCCGGTACTTCCAAGGCCGGCTCCTTGCACCAGGATACCGGTGCGGGTCCCCAGCCCGGAGCTTCTAGTGCTCCGGAGTCCAGTCCTGCTCTGGGGGCAGAGCCTCCTGACCCGGTGCTCAGTCATGCTCTGGGGGTGGCCTCCTGCTCCGGTGCCCAGTCCTGCTCTGGGGGCGGAGCCTCCCCCTGCTCCGGAGTCCAGTCCTGCTCTGGGGGCGGAGCCTCCTGACCCAGTGCTCAGTCATGCTCTGGGGGTGGCCTCCTGCTCCGGTGCCCAGTCCTGCTCTGGGGGCGGAGCCTCCACCTGCTACGGAGTCCAGTCCTGATCCAGGGGCGGAGCCTCCTGACCCAGTGCCCAGTCCTGATCTGGGGGCAGAGCCTTTCCTTGCTCCGGTGCCCTGTCCGGCCTCAGGGGCGGGGTCCTCGCGGTATCAGGTGGCCAGTCATGCTCCGAGGAAGGAGCCACCACCTGACCCAGCATCATGTCCTGCTCCGGGGCCGGAGCCTCCAACCCAGAGCCTCCGCCTGACCGGTGCCACACTCTGCTCCGGGGCCGGAGCCTCCACTGGACCAGGTGCCACGTCCTGCTCCGGGGCCGGAGCCCGCTCCTGAACCGACGCCGGCGCCCCGCTCCTGACTGTGGGGATGCCGCCAGGCATCTCTATGTTTGTCTGGTGGCTAAGGTCAGGGCTTGACAGAGGAGAGGTTTCTAGAAAGTCTATGTTTGGGTTTTGTTGGTCCCCCATTAGAGGCAGCTGCCCTGCGATGGTGTTTCCACCAGCGTTGTGTATCTGTGTGTGTTTGTGTTTGTGAACACCAGTTAGTGGTTGCTGCCTCTCCTTTTTTGTTGTGTTTTGATTCCAATAAAGGAATGTCTCTATACTACTGCTCAGCGCCTCGAGTCCTGCCTCAGAACCATGACAACTGTACAGTCAGGGAGACACATTACACAGTGTGTGCATGAGTGCGTGTCTGTGCCTGTTTATGAGTGTCTGTGTGTGTCTGTGTGTCTGTGTCCCTCCTTTCTAGTAAACACCGTTCCCACTCACCTTGTGTCTCCTGTCTAAACCATAATCTGTCGTTCTGTCCTTCTGAAGTGAGGCTTCCCCAATATCACAGAGCACTGACCCTGATATATCCCCTAACTTCCTGCCCATCCAGAGCACTGACCCTGATATATCCCCTAACTTCCTGCCCATCCAGAGCACTGACCCTGATATATCCCCTAACTTCCTGCCCATCCAGAGCACTGACCCTGATATATCCCCTAACTTCCTGCCCATCCAGAGCACTGACCCTGATATATCCCCTAACTTCCTGCCCATCCAGAGCACTGACCCTGATATATCCCCTAACTTCCTGCCCATCCAGAGCACTGACCCTGATATATCCCCTAACTTCTTGCCCATCCAGAGCACTGACCCTGATATATCCCCTAACTTACTGTCCATCCAGAGCACTGACCCTGATATATCCCCTAACTTCCTGCCCATCCAGAGCACTGACCCCTGATGAAACATATGTTTGTGTCTGGTCTAGAGACAGCTAGCCACATCTCGATGAGGTTGACTGCTTTTGAAAGAGTTGGACCAACTTATCAGCCAGCCAGTCAGCCAGACCGGTGGAACTCCTCTCATTATTCCAGCCACTGTGGCAGTCAGGATCGTCATGGTTCTGTGCTCCTGAAAGGGGATTATTCAGGCAATTCCGCAGCATGTCACTCTACAATCCTGACATTTAAATCAAAGTTACCATGCTAAACGTGAAAAAGCCAGGCCTGTCCCGTTGTCTGTGATGTTAGCTTTTTGTCTAATGTGGATTAAGCTTTTACAGATGGCATCTTATCCCCGAGAGGGACACAGGTCAGAGGGTTCATGCCAGGGCCAGGAATATAATGAGACAGCACTTTACCTAGAACTAGCGGGTATACTGTATGTCATAATGCATTGTGACTTTTCACAGGAACGTAGTATATAACCCGGATTCTAGAATGAGACTTTTCATAGGAATGTAGTATATAACCCGGATTCTAGAATGAGACTTTTCATAGGAACATAGTATATAACCCGGATTCTAGAATGAGACTTTTCATAGGAACATAGTATATAACCCGGATTCTAGAATGAGACTTTTCATAGGAACGTAGTATATAACCCGGATTCTAGAATGAGACTTTTCATAGGAACGTAGTATATGAACCAGGATATAGAATGCGAGCATTTTGCATCAGAACCGCCCCCACGCCTCCAACCATTGATGTGTATTTTAGACTCTGGGAAAGTCTAGGTCAGAGCAACACTGAACTTCCTCCTCTCTCTCACTGATTCCCTGGATTGAAACACAAGGGCTCAACTAATGAGTGCTTTCCAAAAACACAGAGTCTACAGTATGCAGGCCTGAGAACATTTCTCTAGTCACTGAAAACATCTAATGTCCTGTGCAGACCTGCACAGAATGTGTGCATCTGAAACGCACCCATTCACTGAGTCACTGCAGGTATAGGATCAGCCTCTGTACGGCAGAGCTTTGACCAATAGAGCATAGCTACAGTGAAAACCAACCACCCACCAACAAGCCTTGGTTCGTACCTTTCTGCCTACCTAATCACACTCCTACACATGATAGAATCCAACGATGCTACAGATAAAATACTGCTATTTCAGTACAAAATGCCTCTGATAAAATACAGGTATTTCAGTAGAAGATGTCTCCGCTTCAAAACTGCTAATGCTAAAGAGCTCTAAAGGTCTTTGCCACAAAGCCTCCTCATATCTCATCTGTTCATATCCGTAGGACGCCTTTCAACACCAGGAAAATCCTTTAGAAATGCTTGGTAATAACTAAAGCGATGATAGATTGACATGTTGATGGAGAAAGCGGATTTTCCTTCACTCACTCCTTTTTTTTCACAAATTCCACCCCATTTCTCTACCTCGCTCTACTCTCTCAAATTCTTTCTCTCTCTTTATCTTTCTCTCTCTCTCTCTTGTTTTACTCACAGTCTCTCGTTTTATTCTCTGGTTGCCTAACTCTTAAAGAGATGGACTTGATAACTCCACTTCAGTGAACATACAGATATTCCCTCACAGTCATTCATCATGAGGAAATGGAGTCAGTCATTTGTCGGTTACAGTGACCAATCAAATTTGGACTGAATTACAAACTTCATTCATGTATAGCGGTATGTCCTCTGAACAGACCAATCAGACAGTTCTTACATACTGTACATACATGCTTTCCATCTGTGTAAAGATTCTACAAAATAACGGTGAAAATCAATTTCAGCCTAAAGAAATGTTGCTACTGTATGTTGCTTGAGCTAGTCCTGTCCTTGGAAGGTTACCTCAGCAGTCGTATGGTTCTGTTCAGCGTAGGTTGGTTAGAAACTGCAGCAGTCTTGGCTTACATTTCCCATTGCTGTTATATCTTGTGTGCTAATCTTACATTGTAGAAGAATGCATGGTTGGATTCATGTAATCCATAATACAATATTGACCATGTTATTTGAAACCCAGCTTTATTGCAGTGGGGAGAATGTTAGTCTTATCAGAAAACATCCCAATGTAACTTTTGATCGAATAGTCCTGCAATTATATATGTGGTGGTGCGTTTGCGTAGGTTTTTGCTAGGCCAGGTATTCCTTCAGGACATGTTTAGCCCTCCACTCTGTTGCTCTAGAGGAGCCATGCTATGGGACATATGGAAGGTTGGAGTTCTGCCATGGTTAGGCTTCAGGGCAGGGGTTGGGTGGAGAGCATCCTCAAATCAAATCGAGTTTTATTTGTCACATGCTCCGAATACAACAGGTGTGTAGACCTTACCGTGACATGCTGACTGACGAGCCCTTAACCAACAATACAACAGGTGTGTAGACCTTACCGTGACATGCTGACTGACGAGCCCTTAACCAACAATACAACAGGTGTGTAGACCTTACCGTGACATGCTGACTGACGAGCCCTTAACCAACAATACAACAGGTGTGTAGACCTTACCGTGACATGCTGACTGACGAGCCCTTAACCAACAATACAACAGGTGTGTAGACCTTACCGTGACATGCTGACTGACGAGCCCTTAACCAACAATACAACAGGTGTGTAGACCTTACCGTGACATGCTGACTGACGAGCCCTTAACCAACAATACAACAGGTGTGTAGACCTTACCGTGACATGCTGACTGACGAGCCCTTAACCAACAATACAACAGGTGTGTAGACCTTACCGTGACATGCTGACTGACGAGCCCTTAACCAACAATACAACAGGTGTGTAGACCTTACCGTGACATGCTGACTGACGAGCCCTTAACCAACAATACAACAGGTGTGTAGACCTTACCGTGACATGCTGACTGACGAGCCCTTAACCAACAATACAACAGGTGTGTAGACCTTACCGTGACATGCTGACTGACGAGCCCTTAACCAACAATACAACAGGTGTGTAGACCTTACCGTGACATGCTGACTGACGAGCCCTTAACCAACAATGCAGAGATCCAATGCTAAATAAACTAAAAGAAAAATAGTTACATAATAAAATAAGAATAATGAGGCTTTATACGAGTCAGTGTGCGGTGTAGTCGAGGTAGTTGAGTCAGTGTGCAGGGGTACGGTGTAGTCGAGGTAGTTGAGTCAGTGTGCGGGGGCACGGTGTAGTCGAGGTAGTTGAGTCAGTGTGCGGGGGCACGGTGTAGTCGAGGTAGTTGAGTCAGTGTGCGGGGGCACGGTGTAGTCGAGGTAGTTGAGTCAGTGTGCGGGGGCACGGTGTAGTCGAGGTAGTTGAGTCAGTGTGCGGGTGCACGGTGTAGTCGAGGTAGTTGAGTCAGTGTGCGGGGGCACGGTGTAGTCGAGGTAGTTGAGTCTGTGCGGGGGCACGGTGTAGTCGAGGTAGTTGAGTCAGTGTGCGGGGGCACGGTGTAGTCGAGGTAGTTGAGTCAGTGTGCGGGGGCCACGGTGTAGTCGAGGTAGTTGAGTCAGTGTGCGGGGGCACGGTGTAGTCGAGGTAGTTGAGTCAGTGTGCGGGGGCACGGTGTAGTCGAGGTAGTTGAGTCAGTGTGCGGGGGCACGGTGTAGTCGAGGTAGTTGAGTCTGTGCGGGGGCACGGTGTAGTCGAGGTAGTTGAGTCAGTGTGCGGGGGCACGGTGTAGTCGAGGTAGTTGAGTCAGTGTGCGGGGGCACGGTGTAGTCGAGGTAGTTGAGTCAGTGTGCGGGGGCACGGTGTAGTCGAGGTAGTTGAGTCAGTGTGCGGGGGCACGGTGTAGTCGAGGTAGTTGAGTCAGTGTGCGGGGGCACGGTGTAGTCGAGGTAGTTGAGTCAGTGTGCGGGGGCACGGTGTAGTCGAGGTAGTTGAGTCAGTGTGCGGGGGCACGGTGTAGTCGAGGTAGTTGAGTCAGTGTGCGGGAGCACGGTGTAGTCGAGGTAGTTGAGTCAGTGTGCGGGGGCACGGTGTAGTCGAGTCAGTGTGCGGGGGCACGGTGTAGTCGAGTCAGTGTGCGGGGGCACGGTGTAGTCGAGGTAGTTGAGTCAGTGTGCGGGGGCACGGTGTAGTCGAGGTAGTTGAGTCAGTGTGCGGGGGCACGGTGTAGTCGAGGTAGTTGAGTCAGTGTGCGGGGGCACGGTGTAGTCGAGGTAGTTGAGTCAGTGTGCGGGGGCACGGTGTAGTCGAGGTAGTTGAGTCAGTGTGCGGGGGCACGGTGTAGTCGAGGTAGTTGAGTCAGTGTGCGGGGGCACGGTGTAGTCGAGGTAGTTGAGTCAGTGTGCGGGGGCACGGTGTAGTCGAGGTAGTTGAGTCTGTGTGGGGGCACGGTGTAGTCGAGGTAGTTGAGTCAGTGTGCGGGGGCACGGTGTAGTCGAGGTAGTTGAGTCAGTGTGCGGGGGCACGGTGTAGTCGAGGTAGTTGAGTCAGTGTGCGGGGGCACGGTGTAGTCGAGGTAGTTGAGTCAGTGTGCGGGGGCACGGTGTAGTCGAGGTAGTTGAGTCAGTGTGCGGGAGCACGGTGTAGTCGAGGTAGTTGAGTCAGTGTGCGGGGGCACGGTGTAGTCGAGTCAGTGTGCGGGGGCACGGTGTAGTCTAGGTAGTTGAGTCAGTGTGCGGGGGCACGGTGTAGTCGAGGTAGTTGAGTCAGTGTGCGGGGGCACGGTGTAGTCGAGGTAGTTGAGTCAGTGTGCGGGGGCACGGTGTAGTCGAGGTAGTTGAGTCAGTGTGCGGGGGCACGGTGTAGTCGAGGTAGTTGAGTCAGTGTGCGGGGGCACGGTGTAGTCGAGGTAGTTGAGTCAGTGTGCGGGGGCACGGTGTAGTCGAGGTAGTTGAGTCAGTGTGCGGGGGCACGGTGTAGTCGAGGTAGTTGAGTCAGTGTGCGGGGGCACGGTGTAGTCGAGGTAATATGTGCCTGTAGGTAAAGTGACTATGCATAGATAATAAACAGAGAGTAGCAGCTGTGTGTGTGTGTGTATGTTGGACTGTCAGTGTAGTATGTGTGAGTGTGTGGTTAGAGTCCAGTGAGTGGACATCTAGCCTGTGTAAGAGTGATGTATGAGGAGTGCATGGTGTTTTGCTATCACACATTTCTTAATGAGCTAGTTTAGATTTTCAATTCCGACCTTGTGAAGGGTGTAGAAATCAATGTTTATGGTAGGGGTTGACAATAAAGTATAGAAACCCATTCCTATGATTGTGACAGATGGAATTCATGTAGTGTTTGAAAATCCATTAACCAGGTAGGCTACAGTACCTTGAGCTGTCACACCTTTGTTCTATCAGCACTAACACACCTGACTCAACTGGTCAACTCATTCTTCAAGCCCTTGATTAGCTGGATCAGGTGTGCTAGTGTTGGGAGATAACAAATATGTGGAATGGCTGGGGGTTCCTGAGGAGTGGATTGGTCAACACTGATCTAACACAGTAGGTTTGGGAGACATAGATTGGTCAACACTGATCTAACACAGTAGGTTTGGGAGACATGGATTGGTCAACACTGATCTAACACAGTAGGTTTGAGAGACATGGATTGGTCAACACTGATCTAACACATTCCCTTGTCTGGTCATGAAATGTCTATCATCAATCAATGACAGATAAACATGAATGCAATTAAAAGTAGACATGAAAATACACTCTTTACAATGAAACGGCACTCTTTACAATGAAACGGCACTCTTTACAATGAAAAGGCACTCTTTACAATGAAAAGGCACTCTTTACAATGAAAAGGCACTCTTTACAATGAAAAGGCACTCTTTACAATGAAAAGACACTCATTACAATGCATGTATACATATTGGATCTACCATAGCACTATCAAGGCAACAACAATGGTTGTGATCAGGCTAATACACAGGAGAGAGAGAGAACCCAGCCTCATATCTAGAAAGCCACTAGCAGACGTTGACTTGATTGTTGATTACAGAGACTCCCAGTCCCGGCGATATCATATTCATGAGCCAAATGGTGCATGTTGTAATATGCATGAGCAGATTAGATGTGTGAAGCAGAAGAGGGAAGCTGCTCAAAATGCACCAGGATTCATAAACTATGCTTTGATTCTTTTTCGGCCATAATAAATTAATGCAAATGTTGTTTCCTTGTATCATTGATCCAGTTACTATGTTCCCTGCAGTAATGCAGTCACTTTGTCATATCAGAGAAGAAGAAATGGAAGGTTTCTTTGTGGGGCCATATTATCTGGGTCCTATTCACTGGGGAAACTAGCATCTCTTATTGGACTGCTTCTGGTAGTCGCTTCCTGTTTCAGTCCGTTTTCTTCCGTTCGGCGAACTGAAGAGTGTCTAATCATACAGAGCTGTGTTTAAAGGTCCCCATTCAGATGAGGCTGTGTTCATGACCCAGGATCAAGGAAACAAGACAGGCCTTTTGTTCAGAATGGGGCCAGAGAGGGGGTAGAGCATCTAGGGGGGCCTCGAGGGACGTGTGCCAGAGAAAAGATGACTGTATCTTATAAAGATAACACTTGTGGGCAATGTCAGAGGAGAGAATACAAATGTTGTTGCTGTGATACATAGGCATCTGCTCATGAGGTCCTGATACGATGCTAATCAGGCATTGTTGAGTGCTTGTCAAATATTACTGTAACAAAGTATAAGGCACCTAGAACCTCTGCAAATAGCAATATTAAGGTGTTACATTAACAATGGTTTGTGTCACACTTCATAGGCTGGGGGCCTTGGCTGCTGGGGCGCTCCAGCTTACAGTGCCTTCATAGGCTAGGGGTCTTGGCTGCTGGGGCGCTCCAGCTTACAGTGCCTTCGTAGGCTAGGGGCCTTGGCTGCTGGGGCGCTCCAGCTTACAGTGCCTTCATAGGCTAGGGGTCTTGGCTGCTGGGGCGCTCCAGCTTACAGTGCCTTCGTAGGCTAGGGGCCTTGGCTGCTGGGGCGCTCCAGCTTACAGTGCCTTCGTAGGCTAGGGGCCTTGGCTGCTGGGGCGCTCCACCTTACAGTGCCTTCATAGGCTAGGGGCCTTGGCTGCTGGGGCGCTCCAGCTTACAGTGCCTTCATAGGCTAGGGGCCTTGGCTGCTGGGGCGCTCCAGCTTACAGTGCCTTCAGAAAGTATTCATACCCCTTGATTTATTCCACATTTTGTTGTGTTACAGCCTTAATTCAAAATGTATTAAATATATTTTTTCTCTCACCCATCTACACACAATACCCCATTATGACAAAGTGAAAACATGTTTTTAGAAATCTTTGTAAATGTATTGAAAATGAAATACAGAAATATCTAATTTACATAAGTATTCACACCCCTGAGTCAACACTTTGTAGAAGCACCTTTTTGCGGTGATTACAGCTTTGAGTCGTCTTGGGTACGTCTGTTTCAGCTTTGCACATCTGGATTTGGGGATTTTCTCAAGCTCTGTTCAGTTAGATGGGGAGTGGATGTGAACAGCAATCTTGAAGTCTTTCCACAGATTTTCAATGGGATTCAAGCCTAGGATTTGGCTGGGCCACTCAAGGACTTTCACATTCTTGTTCTGAAGCCATTCCAGCATTGCTTTGGCTGTATAATTGGGGTCATTGTCCGTTGTCCTCAAGGATTTGCCTGTATTTGGCATCATTCATTGTTCCCTCTATCCTTACCAGTCTCCAAGTCCCTGCTGCTGAAGAGCATCAACACAGCATGATGCTGCCACCACACTCCACAGTAGGGTTGGTGTTAGATGGTGATGAGTTGTGCCCGTTTTTCTCCAGATATAGAGCTTTGCATTCTTTAATTTGAACCTTTATTGAACTAGTCAGTTAAGAACAAATTCTTATTTACAACGACGGCCTACACCGGCCAAAATCCGACGACACTGGGCCAATTATGCGCCGCCCTATGAGACTCCCAATCACGGCCGGTTGTGATACAGTCTAGATTTGAACTAGGTTGTCTGTAGTGACGCCTCTAGCACTGAGATGCAGTGTCTTAGACCGCTGCGCCACTTGGGAGCCCCAAAAGCATTCAGGCCAAATAGTTCAATTTTTGTCTCATCAGACCACAATCTTTTGTCTTATGCTCTCAGAGTCCTTAACATGCCTTTTTGCAAACCAGGCATCCTGTCATGTGCCTTTTTTCTCAGAAGTGGCTTCCGTCTGGCCACTCTCCCATAAAGCCCAGATTGGTGAAGTGCTGTAGAGACTGTTGTCCTTCTGGCAGGTTCTTTCATCTCAGCCAAGGAGCTCCGTAGTTCTGTCAGAGTGGTCATTGTGTTCTTGGTCACCTCGCTTACCGGTCGGATGGCCAGCTCGGATGGCCAGCTCGGATGGCCAGCTCTAGGCAGATTCTTGGTAGTTTTATATGTTTTCTATTTCCCATAAATAGTTTTACACCCTTCCCCGGATATATGCCTCCTCACAATCTGGGAGATCTACGGACAGTTCCTTGGACTTGATATAGTTCCTGCTCTGACCTGCACTGTCAACTGTGGGACCTTATATAGACAGGTGTCTTTTTAAATCATGTCCAAACATTGAATTGGCCACAGGTGGACCAATCAAGTTGTAGTGACATCTCAAGGACAATCAAAGGATATTGGATGCACCTGAGCTCAACTTGGAGTGGCATAGCAAAGGATCTGAATACTTTCTGATGGCGCTGTAGCTGCTTTACATGGCAAGGCAGTGGAGCTGGATTCTAGCTCTCTGGCCGTTCCAGCCACCAGCACGTCAGTGCATCTCAGCTCTTTACAAGATTGCTTGTGTAATGCCATCTGTATTCAGGGGATGAGCGCCTACATTTTGCACCCAGGCAAAGAGAGAGAGAGAGAGCTCCTGTCCAGCAGCCATAACTCCAAATCGCTTTTTCTCTGTTCTCTCGTAAAGGGAAAACAAATGCAACAATGTGATGTTACAGTGCAGATATGTGATTTGGGGGAAGATCACATATCACATAAAATATAATCAATTCAACACCACAGAGATCTCTATGGTTGCTACATTTTCACACAACTGCCAATCCTTCCATTTACAAGTGTTCACATGTATGAGTATTTATCTGGAAGTGCTGCTATATGCTAAATTAATCAAAGTCTGAGGCTTGATTGCGCTGATTGAAACAGCAATCTCTTTAGAAGGATGTGAGAAAAATCTGTTGTTACCTATAATAGCATTCTGGACCGAGCTGTGTTTTAATTACTATACATGGTGAATTAGCTAATGAATAATGAATGGTATTTCACATGCTAAGTGCTCCGACTGCTAATGCACTGAACCTCTCTTTTTCACGGTCTCTCTCTCTATCTCTCTCTCTCGCTCTCTCTCTCTCTCTCTCTCTCATATCTCTCTCTACCTGTCATCGCTCTCTCTCCCTACCTGTCATCTTTCTCTCTCCCTACCTGTCATCTTTCTCTCTCCCTACCTGTCATCTTTCTCTCTCTCTGCCATCTCTCTCGCTCTCGCTCTCCCTCGCTCTCAGTTGATTAGGTTTCCCTCTGTAAGGCATTATCTAGTGTGTTGAGGAGATAGAGACGGGACTATCTATGTACCATGTTTGTATTGAACAGTCATTTATGACTGCTGGCTGGGCGGGCAGCAGCATGAAAAAACATAGTGTCCATCAGCGTTGTGTAGATAGATGGCATGTCAAAAGAAAACATATGTAATCCTCCACCACTACAGAGATGACAACGTTTCTGTTTTCCTAAAGGAGAAGAATATTTTACACACACACAGGGACATGTTATGAAGCCCAGACCCACAAACACAGAGACATGTTATGAAGCCCAGACCCACAAACACAGGGACATGTTATGAAGCCCAGACCCACAAACACAGGGACATGTTATGAAGCCCAGACCCACAAACACAGGGACATGTTATGAAGCCCAGACCCACAAACACAGGGACATGTTATGAAGCCCAGACCCACAAACACAGGGACATGTTATGAAGCCCAGACCCACACACACAGAGACATGTTATGAAGCCCAGACCCACACACACAGGGACATGTTATGAAGCCCAGACCCACACACACAGGGACATGTTATGAAGCCCATACCCACGCACACAGGGACATGTTATGAAGCCCAGACCCACACACACAGGGACATGTTATGAAGCCCAGACCCACGCACACAGGGACATGTTATGAAGCCCAGACCCACACACACAGGGACATGTTATGAAGCCCAGACCCACACACACAGGGACATGTTATGAAGCCCAGACCCACACACACACACAGGGACATGTTATGAAGCCCAGACCCACACACACACACACATGGTGTCACCCTCAAAGATGTTCTAATCAAAGTTTAATTTCTCTCTCTCTCTCTCTCTCTCTCCTCCCCTCCCCCTGGACATCCAGACCTCAATCGTCTTGCTTTAAGATCCCCCCCACCGAGCCTCATGTGTTTCCAGCAGAATTATCAAAGCAGATTAATATGAAGAAAGGAGGATAGATGCTGAGACGTTCCTAGTTCTTTATTTATTCAGCCCAAATATATTTGATGGTGTTTTATTTTCTACAGATTCTTTCACCCTCTATTCACCCTTCATAATAGTGGAACTATTTATAGTTGTCTGCTTGAGGTGAATTGCTGAAAACTATTGTAGGTCGTAGGTTGAGATGTGTTGGAAGACGATGAGGCTTGTGTCTGGGTGGAGTGGACATGTACTGAGCTATAGTTTATAGCTGACACCGTCGTAGCCGTGGTGCTGACTGGTAATTTATGCATTGGAACATGGTGCACTAAGTTCAGCAAGGATTTTTAATCACCTCATAATTACTTTTAGGTTTCTCAGGGAATCATTGTAACAAGTACTATTGTGCCATTTGGTAACAGGCTGTTGTGATGAGTTACTCCTCTCTGGTAGGCTACAGTACCAAGAGGTGGTTTTGATATCTCTACTCAAATCTTTTTTATTTAACCTTTATTTAACTAGGCAAGTCAGTTAAGAACAAATTCTTATTTACAATGACGGCCTACCTACAGGGTCAGCCCCTGGAGCAAATTAGGGTTAAGTGCCTTGCTCTAGGACACATCGACAGGTTTTTTCACCTTGTCGGCTCGGGTATTCGAACCAGCAACCTTTCGGTTACTGGCCCAACACTCTAACCGCTAGGCTACCTGCCACCCTGATCTGATAATTAGTATACAAACTAGACAAACAACAGGTACCATACATTTGATGTGATAATGTTATGAATGCATGTGTATGTGTTTTCTCTCAGACATTGTATGAGTGGGATCAAATTCCCCAGTACGGTTGGTAAGGATCAGATGTGTAATGGCAGACACACTGTATCAGGCATTAACAAAACATCCTACAGCATATAGCATCTGTTTTCATTATCCTGCAGTCTAGTGTTGGTTTGTCGTCGCAGCCCAGAGACAGAATGCTCCAGTCCTTTTAGTCTCCCTACACCATGGTCTGAATACATAGCCAAACAGCTGGGACAGGGCAGAAGACAGGAGACACCTTAGTGAACTAATCCCTCTCTTAAAATGTGCATTTTACAAGCTGTAGTCAGTGGTATCCTGCCAAGATGGCCGCCGAGGCTCTAGCATTGTGCTGCTTGATTTGAATTTAGTCTCTCCCTCAACACTCTGTGTGATGAATGTGACTGACTGACGGACCGACGGACCGACGGACCGACGGACCGACGGACCGACGGACCGACTGACCGACTGACTGACCGACATGCTGCTTGGAAAACGTGGGTTTATTGTGGTGAAGTCAGATTCTCAATTGTTTAATCGCTGAATTAAAGGGGCTGTTCATTACCAGTCATTAAAATGTTGACAAGTCCCTCTTTTCTGATGTCATCATGCTTTCTCCAACTAATTGCAAGAGGTGAAGTTTACATAAACTATTTGTAAATCTGGATATGTAAAAATCATTAATATTGTCGTACTAAAGATACACTTAGCAAGAGGGCATCATAAACAACGGCACATGACGATGCATGCTGACCAACCAATAGAAACTAACACTGCCATCATCATTGGCTAATCCCAGAGCTGCTGTCTGGAAGTGGAAGGTCGACCTATTGTTTATGAGGATGTCACCTTAAAGCCATATGAGACACTATGCTACTCAATGTGTTGCACCACAAGGTATCTATCTGGTCATTATACTATGTCATTTAGACACTTTCCTGTTCTATAGATACCAGTAGCTAATTCATCGATTCATGTACAATGCTAGTAGGTTGCATCCTTAGAAAAAAATACACAAATTCTTCATGCAGTCAGTGAGTCCATCGATGTCCTCCCCATGAGCCTCACAGAGCACATCCCAGTCTGTTGTTTCAAAGCAGTCCTGTAGGGCCTCATTCGCCTCCGGGGACCATCTCCTAATGGTCCTGGTGGTCGCAGGCTGCTGTTGGACCAAAGGCCTGTAGAGTGGGGTGAGGTGGACAAGGTTGTGATCCGATCTACCGAGGGGAGGGAGTGCAGTGGAGTTGTATGCATCCTTCACATTAGCATATAACAAGTCCAGAGTTTTATTATTCCTGGTTAGGCACTTCACAAACTGTTTGAACGTGGGCAGCTTGAAGAGAGAGATGCATGGTTAAAATCCCCCTAAATGACAAAGAATGCACTGGGATGCCCTGTCTGTAACCTCGCGATAACAGAGTGGATGATGTCACACGCTGTGTTTGCGTCGGCGGAGGGCGGGATGTAAACAATAACAGCAATGGCCACCGTGAATTCCCTCGGCAAATAGTAGGGTCTCAGGCTAACATTTGATTTGAAGTGTGATTTGTTCAGTAGCAGTCATGTGGTGGGGCTAGATCTGTGTTGCTCTGACCTGTGACTAGAATACTAAAGCTTCTCCAACATTCAGACACAGAAACAGCCAACCCAGCCCACCCCTCCCCGCCACCCAGGGCGTACTGTCTGATCCCACCACACACACACACACACACACACACACACACACACACACACACACACACACACACACACCACACACACACACACACACACACACCACACGCAAACACACACGCACACTCTGATGCCCCCACAGGGACAGAGACAGCCTTGGCAAAGCGCCCCCCAAACACAGAGAGATATCAACAGATGATTTAGCCCTACAATTATCATAATGGAGCAGCGGCATTAGGTAATATGTGACCAGATTCAGGAACTTAGGCGTATGTCGCAAGTCCCGACTTCACAGGGGAGCCTTTTGAACGTAAAAAATATATTTGTATTCAAATTCGTTTTTTGGCAGAAATGCCTTCTCGAACATGTGAACTTTCATGTGCCTTAATACCAAACATGTATGTCATCTGTAAATATGAATAAAGTTGTTAAATTACGAGCCTAGTCGGTTCAGCCACAGAAATAGACAGGAACCTTCTGGCTAGCCATGATTGGCTGAGATAATGAGTTTGAGTTTGGATTGGTCTGCCATATAGCACGCGTCTGTCTATTGGAGCTGGTCAGTATGTCTAGGTAATCCTGTCGAACGCGGTTTTAAAAAAAATGTGTTGCATAGTAAAACTGCATAAACCTAATGTCAAGTTAAAGTGTACAATGGCTAACGTTAGCTGGCTGGCTCGCTAGCTAATGTTATGTGTATGCTCTCCACTTACTGGAGGACCTAGTTTTGAAATCAGTGGACTTCGAGTATGGTCGCTAAGGAGATGGAGAAAACACCTGTCTGGATTACATCTTCAAACTAAGGACTACCATGCATGGCATCACACAGGAGACGCGTCCAACCATAATGTATACGGTTAAAATAGTCTCGCTAGCTACATTTTCCGATATTACACGTTTCAAATTTTGACAGAAAGTGGTTTCATTTCAAGTGTACTGTTAGCTAGCTAACGTTAGCTGGCTGGGTCGCTAGCTAACATTATGTGTATGATCTTATTATTTGTATCTCAGACACATTTACTTGACTAGATATAGCCACTGAACCTGGTTGTTAGCTACCTGCAGATTCATGCAGGGTAGTAACGTCACAAGTTATGATTATGGACCATGGTTTAGCTAGCTAACTACATGTCTTAACTAAATACTTCACTATGCAATTATCCATTTCAATAGAATTTCACTGCAACTGTTAGACATTCTAGCTGGTAAATTCGCTCTGGCTATCTACTCTGATTTCAGACCATTGGTAAGAAGGCCTAACTAGCTACATTTTCAGATATTATGAGTTTCTATTTTTGACAAAGTATTTTTATTTCGAGTTACATTGTACTATTAGCTAGCTAACGTTAGCTGGCTAACGTTAGCTGGCTAACTAACGTAACGTCCTGCGTTGGGATTCATTGTTTACCTAGTTAGCTATCTAGCTACTTTTCTTAACAAAATACTCTCATCTTAAATGTGCTAGAGCGCAGAATAACTGATGAATTTATGAACGCTCAACACCTGTTGAATATGACCGTGTCAGTAAATGTCGGCAACAATGTGTAATTCAATTGTTGCCAGCAGCACAGTTAGTCACTAAGGCTCTGGATAACATGAAAACAGCCTAACCAGCTCTGCTAGGGTGAGTAAAATGGTCAGAGTGAGATGTTCTCTCATTATGTATCTGGAAGTAGATAGTTTGGGTGCTTTACTGTCTTTTTGAGGTCAGAACTTTCAGATCAACCCTACTTATTGACCAGAGCGTCCAGTGTGCGCTCTGAACGCGAAACTCTCTGAAATTGTGAACGGGAAATCTGACAGCACAGTTGTGGTCACCAACACTCTGGAAAACAACAGCCTAACCAGCTCTGCTAGGTCGAGTAATGTTCAGTGAGCTGTTCTCTCTCTCTCTCTTAGATGTCTGGAAGTAGCTGGCAAGTTAGTAAAGAACACTGAGATCAATCCTTAAAGAGATGGGTGGGGCTAAGGCTTAATAGGTGTGAACTATGCTGAATCGGTGTAGACAAAGAAGGGCTCTAGTAGTTCTCAAAAGTGAGTTTGCAAGTTGATCAACTTTCAAAGCATAACTTTCCCATTGTTACCTCAAATACAGTGTGTGATATACCCTTTTGTAGCTCTGGGTCTCTACTTTTATCCAATAAAAAGTACAAAAGCTACATAAGACCGAATCCAGGTGGTGAGACACATATGTGGCCAGGTTGAATTATCACCGTGAGCTGTGTGTCTCCCTTTATCTCTGTCTTATTCAACACTAGAGCACTGAAAGAACAGATTTCTACGCAGAACAATGTACCAAACCAAACACTGTAACACTGCGGCTTTGTCCCAGAGCTGTTCTTGTCTATTATTGTTCTGTATTATGTCATGTTTCATGTTTTGATTGGTTCCCAGGAAGATGAGACGCAGCTAACGGGGATCCTAATAAATAAAATAATAAAGAAATATCAGCCTGTATCACAAAACAACACTAGCAGACAGTGGAAGCATCCTTTATGCAGCAGCACGCATACGACATGAGCTAATACTCTGTGGCTGTGAGCGCGCCACTTCCAAGCTATTCCCTTGCCATTGATGAGGTCTGGCTGGGATAGACAAAAAGGAAACTCCTAAAGTGCCTTGGGACGTTTATCTCGCTTCATTGTGGCCTTTACAGGTCATTGTAGGAGTTTCTGCTGTGGCCTATATCAAATGATGGCTGTTGGATTTTGCCCTCATTGTCGTCAGCTATTTCACTGTGATTACAGATGGTGGTTTGATTGTTTTAGGTCGTCCAAAAATATAGTGTTCATTTCCAAAGCTAATGCGCTTAATGGGGTTTGGTGTTCTGCCTTAGGATGGGTACATGCCAGGTCTGGGTTTGGTGTTCTGCCTTAGGATGGGTACATGCCAGGTCTGGGTTTGGTGTAGTCTGCCTTAGGATGGGTACATGCCAGGTCTGGGTTTGGTGTTCTGCCTTAGGATGGGTACATGCCAGGTCTGGGTTTGGTGTAGTCTGCCTTAGGATGGGTACATGCCAGGTCTGGGTTTGGTGTAGTCTGCCTTAGGATGGGTACATGCCAGGTCTGGGTTTGGTGTTCTGCCTTAGGATGGGTACATGCCAGGTCTGGGTTTGGTGTAGTCTGCCTTAGGATGGGTACATGCCAGGTCTGGGTTTGGTGTAGTCTGCCTTAGGATGGGTACATGCCAGGTCTGGTCAGAGAATCAATCCATACATTACCATCCAATAATAAATAAGAATTTAGGGGCGGCAGGTAGCCTAGCGGTTCGAGCGTTGGGCCAGTAATTGAAAGGTCACTGGTTCGAATACCCGAGCCGTCAAGGTTTACCCTCATTTGCTCCAGGGTCTGACGGTAGGCCGTCATTGTAAATAAGAATTTGTTCTTAACTGACTTGCCTAGTTAAATTAAAAATAAACTGATGATATTCACTATGTAAACAACGATGGATCTCATTGCTGAGGGAGAGCCTAGTTCATGTACCTACGATGGATCTCATTGCTGAGGGAGAGCCTAGTTCATGTACCTACGATGGATCTCGTTGCTGAGGGAGAGCCTAGTTCATGTACCTACGATGGATCTCGTTGCTGAGGGAGAGCCTAGTTCATGTACCTACGATGGATCTCGTTGCTGAGGGAGAGCCTAGTTCATGTACCTACGATGGATCTCGTTGCTGAGGGTGAGCCTAGATCATGTACCTACGATGGATCTCGTTGCTGAGGGAGAGCCTAGTTCATGTACCTACGATGGATCTCGTTGCTGAGGGAGAGCCTAGTTCATGTACCTACGATGGATCTCGTTGCTGAGGGAGAGCCTAGTTCATGTACCTACGATGGATCTCGTTGCTGAGGGAGAGCCTAGTTCATGTACCTACGATGGATCTCGTTGCTGAGGGTGAGCCTAGATCATGTTAAGGAACCTTACTATCCCAGTGCACAAGAACAAACAGATCTCACAAAAAAGGCTTCTAATCTTACCGAGGGAATGACAGTTGGTAAATTACTGTCTGGAAAAAAATGTAGTCTTACAGTACATCTTGCATAGGTTTTTCCAGCATTTGCCTTGTCTAATAATGATCACTTGAATACAGAAAAATAGCTAACGTGCTTTATGTGCTAACGGTTCAGTCTGCCGAGCTTCAGCACAACATATGTAGCAATGAATTCACATCCATCTTCTTCAGTTATAAATGCTTTGCAGTTACGTCCTGCAGTACAGGTCACTGGACTAAAACGGTAGCATGCAAGCTGTGTGGTTATTTTAAATATTTCTGCCTGGGGTTAATCCTGTCTGACAGTGACGCAAGACTTACATTTTGATTTTTTATATATATTTTTCTTTATTATTTTCCCATAACCCTACCAGCCATCCCCTAATTGGAGTAAACTAATGGAAAACATGTAGGCTTCCACTTCCAGCTTATACATACTACATACATTCACAGGACAAGACACTTCCAGCTTGTACATACTATATACATTCACAGGACAAGACACTTCCAGCTTGTACATACTATATACATTCACAGGACAAGACACTTCCAGCTTGTACATACTATATACATTCACAGGACAAGACACTTCCAGCTTGTACATACTATATACATTCACAGGACAAGACACTTCCAGCTTGTACATACTATATACATTCACAGGACAAGACACTTCCAGCTTGTACATACTATATACATTCACAGGACAAGACACTTCCAGCTTATACATACTATATACATTCACAGGACAAGACACTTCCAGCTTATACATACTATATACATTTACAGGACAAGACACTTCCAGCTTGTACATACTACATACATTCACAGGACAAGACACTTCCAGCTTGTACATACTACATACATTCACAGGACAAGACACTTCCAGCTTGTACATACTATATACATTCACAGGACAAGACACTTCCAGCTTATACATACTATATACATTTACAGGACAAGACACTTCCAGCTTGTACATACTATATACATTCACAGGACAAGACACTTCCAGCTTGTACATACTATATACATTCACAGGACAAGACACTTCCAGCTTGTACATACTATATACATTCACAGGACAAGACACTTCCAGCTTATACATACTATATACATTCACAGGACAAGACACTTCCAGCTTATACATACTATATACATTTACAGGACAAGACACTTCCAGCTTATACATACTATATACATTCACAGGACAAGACACTTCCAGCTTATACATACTATATACATTTACAGGACAAGACACTTCCAGCTTATACATACTATATACATTTACAGGACAATACACTTCCAGCTTATACATACTATATACATTTACAGGACAAGACACTTCCATCTTATACAAATATATACATAGTATGTATATATATATATACAACCATCCCATAAACCACTGTCTCTCGGTGAAGAATAACTCCAGCAGAGGAAGCTGGTGGGAGGAGCTATAGGAAGACGGGCTCATTGTAATGGCTGGAACGGAAGAAATGGAACATTATGAAAGACATGAAACATATGGAAACCACATGTTTGACTCTGTTCCATTTATTATATTCTATCGATTACAATGAGCCCATCCTCCTATAGCTCCTCCCACCAGCCTCCACTAAACTCCAGAGAACCGTTTTCTGTTAGCCACTTGTCCCCTTACCCATGGCCGTCCCTGACTGAAAGAGTGCTACTCCGACATAGCCCAGATAATGCGCTTCCCAGTTGTTATAGAATAGGTTTCACACACTAAACCCTACACAAAGATTACATTCCTCACTGTGATATTGATAAAATGGTTTGTAGTGTGTTTTGAGGAATATTCCATATCATTTCAATCTTGAAACAGATTACCCGGTAATCCAATCCAGTTTATCCGTCTACACGTTTAGGGAACCCACACGTTTAGGGAACCCACACGTTTAGGGAACCCACACGCTTAGGGAACCCACACGTTTAGGGAACCCACACGCTTAGGGAACCCACACGCTTAGGGAACCCACACGCTTAGGGAACCCACACGCTTAGGGAACCCATTAAGTTGCAACCGGCTGCAACATTATTGGCTGCTATCTTCGCTAGAGGGTCCCTTTTGAAGTATCCAGGATGTCAACCCTAGCCTCAGTCACCAACTTTATCTGTTCTTCTAAAATTGGAAAAATAAGTCATTTTATGATGCTGGTACAACACCACTGTAAGCAACTGCAAACAAAACACTTAACCTAGTTCTACAATATTTGAAAATTATGTCCTTTATGATGTGGATCGACCAAGCAACCACAAACAGAAGATTTAACCTGGTTCTATGAAGCAGTGAAAAGCACAAGGTAAATTATTTGTAATTTCACAATTTTTATGTGTAATGTTTTGGACAGCAAGGGCAACGCGTCCAGTATTTTAATCGAAATAATTTCCCTAACAGATGCTCACGTAGTGCTCTTTAATGAATGTTCAAATGTATGTTGATATTGCCAGCTTAAAGCACAGATCCACCCTCTTCCTGGTGTCTATATTTAGGAGACTGGTGGGTCAGAAATAATAAAACATTACCAGGAGGGGTGTTGGGTTGTAGACCACACAGTAACCCTGACGCCCATATCACAACACTGCTTGACACAAGAGCACTGCATCTCTCCAAATACTACCCACTCACCGGTCCAGTTACGATGACACATCCCACACTTCCATCCATGTCTGAGTCCATTTAAGCTGCTCCTTCATTAATTGTGGAGTGAAATGCACAACATGATTGATTTGACCATTAGCTTTGTATTGGCAGACCCAGTCTTGCCGCATGTTATTGCCTGAAAAAGCATGTGTCCTTCATTAGCATCCAGACAAGAGGACTTAAACATGAATTAAAATAAGACCATATTAAACACTGAGCGAACAAAACGCTCGTTCCATGACACAGACTCACCTGGTGAAAGCTCTAATTGATGTCACCTGTTAAATCCACTCCAATCAGTGTAGATGAAGGGGAGGAGTCAGGTTAAAGAAGGATTTTTAAGCCTTGAGACAATTGAGACATGGATTGTGTATGTGTGCCATTCAGAGGTTGACTGGGCAAGACAAAATGTTTAAGTGCCTTTGAACGGGGTATGGTAGTAGGTGCCAGACGCACTGGTTTGTGTCAAGAACTGCAACGCTGCTGGGTTTTTCCACACTCTACAGTTTCCGTGTGTATCAAGAATGGTCCACCACCCAAAGGGCATACCTGGGCCAGCATCCCTGTGGAATGCTTTGAATACCATGTAGAGTCCATGATGAATTGAGGCTGTTCTGAGGGCAGAAGGGGGTTAACTGGTGTTGTGTACACCCAGTTTATACACCTTATGATACATGAAACCTGTCTGCCTTCATATTGGTATAAATTATGCTCATTTGGATGTAGATTCTACTGAAGTTAAGTTGGTAGGCGTGACAAGTCAGAAGATAATTGTAAGCTTTTCTGAGAGACAGACAGTGATATTTTCACAAACTCACACCAAACATACATAATCAGACTTTCCTCATCTGGGGTCCTGTGTTTAACACAATCCATCTGGGGTCCTGTGTTTAACACAATCCATCTGGGGTCCTGTGTTTAACACAATCCATCTAAGGGTCCTGTGTTTATTTTTGCTCAATCAAGTAAAATAGCAAGATGCTATCCTGTATTTTAAGCCTTATCCCGAATGAAAATGACACAAAAAATGACACCTGACATAATACAAAAAGGGAACAGTTGGATGAAAAAAGCTTCAAAACACAGGTTGGAAACACACAAGTCCTTATTTCAATCATGTTGGCATTGTGTTGGGTCTCTGTGGCACATTGCTTATCTTGTTTCATCTGTCAGATTAGTCTCAATCAGACATTCACATTATATAATCCACGCATATGAGAGCAGATGTCATAATCATGAGTACATTCCCATACTTGTCTACAGCAGGGTTCCCCAACTGACGGCCTGCCACGGGCTGAATCTAGTTGATCCCTGGTCTACAGTCTGAGATCGTATACTGGTGGCCACGGGCTGAATCTAGTTGATTCCTGGTCTACAGTCTGAGATCGTATACTGGTGGCCACGGGCTGAATCTAGTTGATTCCTGGTCTACAGTCTGAGATCGTATACTGGTGGCCACGGGCTGAATCTAGTTGATTCCTGGTCTACAGTCTGAGATCGTATACTGGTGGCCACGGGCTGAATCTAGTTGATTCCTGGTCTACAGTCTGAGATCGTATACTGGTGGCCACGGGCTGAATCTAGTTGATTCCTGGTCTACAGTCTGAGATCGTATACTGGTGGCCACGGGCTGAATCTAGTTGATTCCTGGTCTACAGTCTGAGATCGTATACTGGTGGCCACGGGCTGAATCTAGTTGATCCCTGGTCTACAGTCTGAGATCGTATACTGGTGGCCACGGGCTGAATCTAGTTGATTCCTGGTCTACAGTCTGAGATCGTATACTGGTGGCCACGGGCTGAATCTAGTTGATCCCTGGTCTACAGTCTGAGATCGTATACTGGTGGCCACGGGCTGAATCTAGTTGATTCCTGGTCTACAGTCTGAGATCGTATACTGGTGGCCACGGGCTGAATCTAGTTGATCCCTGGTCTACAGTCTGAGATCGTATACTGGTGGCCACGGGCTGAATCTAGTTGATCCCTGGTCTACAGTCTGAGATCGTATACTGGTGGCCACGGGCTGAATCTAGTTGATTTCTGGTCTACAGTCTGAGATCGTATACTGGTGGCCACGGGCTGAATCTAGTTGATTCCTGGTCTACAGTCTGAGATCGTATACTGGTGGCCACGGGCAATCTAGTTGATCCCTGGTCTACAGTCTGAGATTGTGTACTGACGGCCCGCGGGCTGAATCTAGTTGATCTCTGGTCTACAGTCTGAGATCATGTACTGTATGGGCTCTCTCAGTAATGTTTTGGGCTTCACATTGATCACATTGCTAAACTTTTGGCCTTGCTTGCTATGCCAAACAAATACTGTACATAGGTATATAAATAAAATCAAGCACACAAGTGAATACTTTTACTGGAGATGTATACAGATGTATTATCTCAATGTAACCAGTTTCTCACAGCAGGAAAATAATCCTGCAGCAACAGGAAATTACTTTATGTGGATTATAATGATGGACACGTTTGTAGGGGTTGATACATTTTTAGTTAGGATAAATAAAGTTGTTTAAAGTGGAAATTACAAACTTTAGAAGCCTTTTTAAATCTCAAATACACTACAATTTGCATTTCCTGCTGTGCAGGAAAATTCTCTGCAACAACAGAGTGATGAAATGAAGGGATCATATCTGTATTGGCCCTTCTACTTTTAGCACAGGATTTAAAATGCTACTTTGATCACAGCATCTTAAAATAGATCAACTTACCTCCTGACCCAACAAGCATAAAAACCCATCTGATCCTAATTACAGTTTCAGTGTGTTTCAATTCATTATTAGCAAAATGCAAGACCTATCATAGTGAGTGTGAGAGCTTTCAAGGGATTCACTGTTTTCATGCATGGAAATATACAGTGGGGTCAAATAGACTGTATAAAATAAATTAAACAAATATGGAGCACATTATTATTATTATTATATATTAATACAACGGCTCAGAGAAGAGATTTTATTTAACAAGTAATAAAACATCTCTAAAAAAAGATAGGGATCAAAATATTGGATCCCCTGTTTTTAATACTCCAGCACCCTCCCCATGCGAGGATAGCGAAAGTATTTTTCTAAAATGTTTTATGAGCTTGGAGAACACATTGGGGGGCGGGGATCTTAGACCATTCCTCCATTCAGAATCTTTCCAGACCCTTGATATCCTTCTCCTGCGCTGATGGACGTCCCTCTTCAATTCAAACCAAGGGGTTCTATTCCACTATGGTCATATGACATGAAAATACAGGTCTTTGGCCATGCACACCAGTGGTGGGTTTGGCCTAGAAACAACATACGGTGGTGGATCTTTGATGTTATGGGGCTGTTTTGCTTCCACAGGTCCTGGGACCCTTGTTAAGGTCAACAGCATCATGAACTTTATCAAGTACCAGGACATTTTAGCCAACAACCTGGTTGCCTAGCACACATCAAAATCAACAAAGAAATTGCTTATTGACCACAAAATCAACATTTTGCAATGGCCATCTCAGTCTCCGGACATTAACCCGATTGAAAACCTGTGGTTTGAAATGAAAAGGGCAGTCCATCAACGCAGACAAAGGATATCAAGGATCTGGAAAGATTCTGTATGGAGGAATGGTCTAAGATCCCTCCCAATGTGTCCTCAATTCTCATAATTTTTTAGGGAAAAAGGCAGTGTCATTATCCTTGCATGGGGACGGTGCTGGAGTATTGAAAACAGGGGATCAAATAACTTGGACTTTTTTTTTTAAATTACTTGTTAAACAAAATCTTTCTCTGAGCAATTGTATTAGTATAAAATAATATGAGTTTTCTGTATTTGGTTTGATGAGCATGAAAACGGTGTGAACAATTCCATGGCCGTCTCAGTCACCAGATCTCAACCCAATTGACCCAATACACTTACGGGAGATTCTGGAGAGCATTTTCCACCACCATCAACAAAACACCAAATTATGGAATTTCTCGAATAATTGTGCCGCATCCCTCCGATAGAGTTCTAGACACTTGTAGAATCTATGACAAGGTGCATTGAAGCAGTTCTGGCCCAACGGCCTACTTTTTAAAGACACTTAATGTTTATTTTATTTTATTTTGGTAGTTGTACATTGTTACCAAACAGAAGCTAATCTGTGCCAATGCTTTTGTCACCATTCAGGAGGATTTCCATAGGCTTTCCTCCCTGCAGCCATTCAGCCATTAAAGCGATGAGGCTGCTATGCAGACTGGTTGTAGCGTAATGCCGGTGTGACAAAACTAACCCCTGCCTGATTCCGTCTGACATGCAGTCAACAAACACCATAGTATTAACGTAACAACCTACATTGTTACCCAACAGAAGCTAATCTATGTCATTGCTCTTGCCACCATCGGCTTTCCTCCCTGCAATCAGCCATCAAAGCGATGAGGCTGCTACGCAGAGTGGTTGTAGCGTAATGCTGTCTTGACAAAACGAGCCCCTGCCAGGCGGTGGCCTGATTCTGTCTGACGCCCCCAATGGAAGTGCCTCTTGGCGGGCTTCTCACTCCGCTCTGGAGTGGCATCTCTGCTGGTGCTAAACACTTTCACTTGGGCATATTTAGAGATTCATTTCCCACAGATTAAATCATTTCCACATCGCTTCACAATTTTCACAGTTTAGAAAACACCTGTCAAAACAGAGTCGTTTTCTTCACCTCCGGGTCCCTCTGAAAGAGACGATTACCTACATGACTTGAGTTAGAGAAGCTGAGGAGAGATGAAAATGTTTAAGGGCCTTGAAAAAGCTTGTTCACTTTTATATTTTACATAAGGAGCATGGCTCTTTGTGAGTGTATTGTGAGTAGAAACATGTTTGGTGCTAATATGTTTTACTCTAAATCTCGATCTACTGTATTTGACATTTGACTCTTTTATGGTGATTATTACAATATTAGACATTGTTTCTTATAGTGACATATGTTGTTATATAAGGATAATATTATACATTGTTTCAACACCAGTACCATCTCTGTTGTTGACTTATTTCTAAGCTGGTAGAGACGTCCTCCTCTCAAACCACTTATTGTGAGAAGTGAAATTCATCTACATTTTGAGACTGAAAAATAACATTACGTTTTGTGACAAGTTTGTTACAGCACTTTGTGACAAATCAATTTGTGAAATCCACTATACAACAAGAGAGAGATTGATTGGCTGGCTATATTGTCTTATTACAGATTTACAGATGAATGATTGACTTTCCAGGTTAGAGCCTGGATGACAACTATTTTTATTTATTTATTGATGAGAGAGGAAAGTACATATGGGAGTTATACGCTCTTTTGAGCTTTTCAGTTCTGTGCCATGAAGCCTGTCCTGGGAAGTGCTGATATCCTGGCCAATCCAAGGGATCTCTGACCGCTCTAATGCTCCACAGATGGACAGTGTTTATGATGACTATCTACACAAAAAGGTTCTGCCTGGAACCAAAAAGGGTTCTTTAAAGGGTTCTCCTATGGGGACAGCCGAAGAATCCTTTAAGGTTCTAGATAGCACCTTTACTTCTAAGAGTTTAGGATGAGTGAACACCCACCCAACCCCAATGATAAGGCACTATCTCTCTTCCTCATGTAGGTCATTATCCCAGGCATGTGCATTGTGCACAATCAGTATGGTGTCCCTTCAGTAGACTTTATAAAAAATAAAAAGTTGCATTAGCCATAATACCCTTCTGTTCTGCAGTAGTTTTCTCTGTCTTATATTGTTCTGATCTGCTTTCTTTTTCTCTTTTCTCTCTGCCATGTTTCAGAGAGGACCACCAGCCACTGAACTATGAATGCTGATCACAATGATCTCCTCCCTCCAGCACCAGACAATGAGAGCTCCTAGGCTGAGGGGGGCTCTGTCCAACCCCCTCTTCGTGCTGCTGTTGACCCTCCAGATCCTGGCGGTGGCCGGCCTGGTGCGTGCACAGACCTGCCCCTCTGTCTGCTCCTGCAGCAACCAGTTCAGCAAGGTGATCTGCACCCGGCGGAGCCTGCGCGATGTCCCCGACGGCATCTCCACCAACACACGTTACCTGAACCTGCAGGACAACCTCATCCAGGTGATCAAGGTGGACAGCTTCAAGCACTTGCGGCACCTGGAGATCCTGCAGCTGAGCAAGAACCACATCCGCAACATCGAGATAGGTGCCTTCAACGGCCTGGCCAGTCTCAACACCCTGGAGCTCTTCGACAACCGCCTCACCACCATCCCCAACGGGGCCTTCGAGTACCTCTCCAAGCTCAAGGAGCTGTGGCTGAGGAACAACCCCATCGAGAGCATCCCGTCGTACGCCTTCAACCGAGTCCCCTCGCTGCGAAGACTGGACCTGGGAGAGCTCAAGCGGCTCTCCTACATCTCAGACGGAGCCTTCCAGGACCTTAGCAACCTACGCTACCTGAACCTGGGCATGTGCAACCTCAAGGAGATCCCCAACATCCTACCCTTGGTCAGGCTGGAGGAGCTGGAGATGTCAGGGAACCAGATCTCTGTCATAGGGCCTGGCTCTTTCGCAGGGCTGGCGAACTTGCAGAAGCTGTGGATGATGCACGCTCATATCCAGAACATCGTGAGGAACTCCTTTGACGACCTCCAGTCCCTGGTGGAGCTCAACCTGGCCCACAACAACCTCACCCTGCTGCCCCACGACCTCTTCACTCCCCTGCACCGCCTGGAGAGAGTCCATCTGCACCATAACCCCTGGAACTGTAACTGTGACATCCTGTGGCTTAGCTGGTGGCTGAAGGAGACTGTGCCTGCCAACACCTCCTGCTGTGCCCGCTGCCACACCCCAGCCAGCTACAGGGGTCGCTACATCGGCGAGCTGGAGCACAGCTACTTCCAGTGCGATATGCCCATCATCGTGGAGCCGCCGGTGGGCCGCAATGTCACAGAGGGCATGCCGACTGAGCTCAAGTGCAGGACGAGCTCGTTGACCTCGGTCAGCTGGCTCACCCCCAACGGGTCTCTGGTGACCCACGGTGGGTACAAGGTGCGCCTGGCTGTCCTCAACGATGGGACGTTGAATTTCACCACCGTCACCATGCAGGACACAGGGACTTACACCTGCATGGTGACCAACACGGCGGGTAACATCTCCGCCTCGGCAGTGCTCAACGTCACCTCGGTGGAGAACAGCGGCGTCACCTACTTCACCACAGTCACCGTGGAGACCACAGAGACAGTAGACGACAGCCAGACTCCTGCTCTTCCCCCGATTGGCTGGGTATCATCTTCGACCACCAGGGGGCCTCCGGTCCAGACCAGGACCACAGAGCGGACCTACACCGTCTCTGTTCTGGACCTGGACGGGGAGGGGGACCGCGGCCTGGAGGAGGTGATGAAGACCACCAAGATCATCATCGGTTGCTTCGTGGCCATCACGCTTATGGCCGCTGTCTTGCTGGTCATTTTCTACAAGATGAGGAAGCAGAATCACCAGCAGGACCCTGACGGCCCCGCCTCCTCCATGGAGGTCATCACAGTGGAGGAGGAGCTAGCCGGGGTCGCTGCCATGGAGACCCACTTACACCTGCCCCCATTGGAGCATTACAACCATTACAACACTTACAGGAGCACCTACCACCACTCCCACACACAGGAACCTTTACTGATTCCAGCCAGCTCAAAAGACAATGTGCAAGAGACCCAAATTTGATTCCGATTCATTAGAGGAATCCGATATCAACTATCTCATACAGGAAGTATCATGGACAGAATGGTAAGCATTAGTGTGGGAATGGATTGACACTGACTTGACTGATGATGTTAACCATCAAATGTATCAACATCTTTGAAAATGGGTGTGGTATTTTAAAAAGTGTCTTTACAAAACAGAAATTATTTATTAAAAAAATAAATGTCTAGTGGCTAAATCAAGAAAAACTCAACTGAATGAGCTTTTTAGCTCCTGTTTTATTTCTCCTCTGTGTGATGTTGGGGGAAGAATGGTTTACTGCAAACTCATCTACTCAAATGACTCTACGTTCAAACCATGTTCGAACCCTTTCCAAATAGAACGACAGATTTCATTTGTTGAAAACGAGGGCTATTTCAGATGAAAATATAATACTGCCTTGTTTGAGAATATTTATTTGTTTTTGAAGGTCATTATAATATCCCAGAATGCCCTGTTGTTTCCTTATTCCTTTGGATATATTCCCTCGCATTTATTAGCACAGCTACATTCCATAAAACAGATGAAGAGGGAGGAGCCTCACGTTATACCATACTCTTCTTATCACTCAAATTAGATGAGATACAGATGTTCCCATGACTTAGCTGTTAATGAAATGAGCAAGGAGGCCAGACAGCCAAATGACACTCTCCTAAACAACAACTATACATCCTTCACTTAAATTAAGATGAAGGGCTCTCTCCCTCCTCACTCTCCTCCTTCCTCTCTCCTCTCACACGCTCTCTCTCCTCTCACACGCTCTCTCTCCTCTCACACGCTCTCTCTCCTCTCACACGCTCTCTCTCCTCTCACACGCTCTCTCTCCTCTCACGCGCTCTCTCTCCTCTCACGCGCTCTCTCTCCTCTCACGCGCTCTCTCTCCTCTCTCACGCTCTCTCTCCTCTCACGCTCTCTCTCCTCTCTCACGCTCTCTCTCCTCTCTCACGCTCTCTCTCCTCTCTCACCTCTCACGCTCTCTCTCCTCTCACGCTCTCTCTCCTCTCACGCTCTCTCTCCTCTCACGCTCTCTCTCACTCTCTCCTCTCACACTCTCTCTCACTCTCTCCTCTCACACTCGCTCTCTCTCTCCTCTCACACTCGCTCTCTCTCTCCTCTCACACTCGCTCTCTCTCTCCTCTCACACTCGCTCTCTCTCTCCTCTCACACTCGCTCTCTCTCTCCTCTCACACTCGCTCTCTCTCTCTCCTCTCACACTCGCTCTCTCTCTCTCCTCTCACACTCTCTCTCTCTCTCTCCTCTCACACTCTCCTCTCACACTCTCTCTCTCCTCTCACACTCTCTCTCTCTCCTCTCACACTCTCTCTCTCCTCTCTCTCTCCTCTCTCTCTCTCTCTCTCTCTCACTCACTCTCTCACTCTCTCTCTCTCTCTCTCTCTCTCTCTCTCTCTCTCACACTCTCTCTCTCTCTCTCCTCTCACACTCTCTCTCTCTCTCTCCTCTCACACTCTCTCTCTCTCTCTCTCTCCTCTCACACTCTCTCTCTCTCTCTCCTCTCACACTCTCTCTCTCTCTCCTCTCACACTCTCTCTCTCTCTCCTCTCACACTCTCTCTCTCTCTCCTCTCACACTCTCTCTCTCTCTCTCTCACTCTCTCTCTCTCTCCTCTCACACTCTCTCTCTCTCTCCTCTCACACTCTCTCTCTCTCTCCTCTCACACTCTCTCTCTCTCTCCTCTCACACTCTCTCTCTCTCTCCTCTCACACTCGCTCTCTCTCTCCTCTCACACTCGCTCTCACTCTCTCTCCTCTCACACTCTCTCTCTCTCTCACACTCTCTCTCACTCTCTCCTCTCACACTCTCTCTCTCTCTCCTCTCACACTCTCTCTCCCTCTCCTCTCACACTCTCTCTCCTCTCCTCTCACACTCTCTCTCCTCTCCTCTCACACTCTCTCTCCCTCTCCTCTCACACTCTCTCTCCCTCTCCTCTCACACTCTCTCTCCCTCTCCTCTCACACTCTCTCTCCCTCTCCTCTCACACTCCCTCTCACACTCTCTCTCTCTCTCTCCCTCTCTCTCTCCCTCTCTCTCTCCCTCTCTCTCTCTCTCCTCTCACACTCTCTCCCTCTCTCTCTCCCTCCTCTCACACTCTCTCCCTCTCTCTCTCCCTCTCCTCTCACACTCACACTCTCCTTCTCCTCTCACACTCTCCTCTCACACTCTCCTCTCACACTCTTACTCTCCTCTCACACTCTCTCTCTCCTCTCACACTCTCTCTCTCCTCTCACGCTCTCACTCTCCTCTCATGAAGAGGAGCAGAACATGGCCCACCCGTCAGTGTGTTAATGATCTCTCTCCACAGCACTGTTGCGTTACCTTGGTATCATCCTGGGGTCACAGGCGATCGGGTGCTGATAGCCTGTCTGTTAGCGCAGATAAAGCAAGCAAATGAGCTTGCATGTAATTCTGCGTGACCCTGGCGGCTAACACAGGGGGCTAACCGTCTGTACTGTCTGGCTGTAGTAAATAGGGTGGTGTAATCACTCATTAAACTGCATCAGCAGTCAATTTGTAGGCTTCTAGAGGAGAAAAAGGAGAGCTGATTCAGCAAACAGCTCCCGAACTCCAACCCTTATCCCTTTACAGAGCAGCTAATGGGAGAGTTAGTCTCCTACTCTGATCTTCTCAGCCATGTTTGTCAGTGAAAAAACACAAGGCCTTTTGATCACGCCTCGCTCATCGTCCATCTATCACAACGGCGCCTTGTCTACCCTGTTAACACAGCACATTTCATTTGGTGAGTGAGTGAGAGAGGGAGAGGGAGGGAGGGAGGGCCCTTGATGGCCATGGGGGGAGATATTGAGGATGTAACGAAATAGGAGTGAAAACGGATAAGGAATAAGGAGCAGAAATAGTTAACGGACAGTTGTATCCCCTAAGTTAAAACAACCGTGTTGACGGAGAGAATGTTTGGTATTTAACCTTTATTTAACTAGGCAAGTCAGTTAAGAACAAATTCTTATTTACAATGACGGCCTACCCCGGCCTTCCATAACCCGGATGACGCTGGGCCAATTGTGGGCACCCTATGGGGTTCCCAATCACAGCCGGTTGTGATACAGCCCAGGATCGAACCAGGGTCTGCAGTGATAGCACTGAGATGCTGTGCCACTCGGGAGCCCAAAGAGGAGGCACGACAGGCAGCTCTATACCTAACCAACAAGGCTACTTAGGGACACATTTTAACAATGGTTTGCATCATGACAGGGCACAGCCAGTTGTCATTAGCTGACATACAGTAAGCTGCCATGACTGCTTAGGTCATGCTTATGACAATACGAAGTAAAGAAAGTCACACACACCATATTGTGCTCCCAACAATTGAATGGGTAAACATGACGTTATCGGGTGGTCCTGTGGCTCAGGCAGTAGGGCGTGGCGTGTGCAACACCAAGGTTCTAGATTTGATTCCTGCAGGGGCCAAATGTATGCAAGTCCCTTTGAATAAAAGTGTCTGCTAAATGGCATATGATGTTAGTATCTCCAACTGGCATCCAAATAGTATCAGGTGTTACAGGTAAGACCCAGGTACAGACAACTTCGGAGTAATAACAGTTTATTCAACCAACAGGGGCAGGCAAAAGACAGGTCAGGGTAGGCAGAGGTCAGTAATCCAGATAGACAGGGCAAAGGTACAGGACGGCAGGCAAGCTCAGGGTCAGGGCAGGCAGGATGGTCAAAACCGGGAACTATAGAGAGACAGGAGCAGAGGGAAAAATGCTGATAGGCTTGAAGAACAAAACGAACTGGCAACAGACACACACAGAACACAAGTATAAATACCCAGGGGATAATGAGGATGATGGGGACACTTGGAGGGGGTGGAGACAAGAACAAGGACAGGTGAAACAGATCAGGGTGTGACACATAGACTGTGTTGACTCCATACAGACATCAGTGTGAAAGTCATAGTCATTTGATTGATGGGTAAACAAACCTGTTTTTAGTATGTACTCAGCATTACGCCAGTTGTTCACAATACAGAAATTACATATACAGAAGGATTCATTCAGCACTTAGCACCCATATACAGAACATGTATCTCTGACAAGGCCATTCTGATCACTTCACCAGTTATATCTGTATAACTTGTTGCTTGGGGTCATCAAACAGCACATGGACACAGCAGCAGTAGTAGTCTCACATGCAGGTGATATTCATGTCAACTGTCTATAGCCAAGGCTGGTACCGTCTGGTCCAGTCTCGCATGCAGGTGATATTCATATCAACTGTCTATAGCCAAGGCTGGTACCGTCTGGTCCAGTCTCACATGCAGGTGATATTCATATCAAGGTTGACCGTTGTTTCCCCTTCCAGTCATTCCTTTTCAATGTTATTGGTGGCTGAATGCTTGACCTTTGACAGTAGAGTCTACAGCCAATAAGGCTTGACCTTTGACAGTAGCGTCTACAGCCAATAAGGCTTGACCTTTGACAGTAGAGTCCGGCTGTGAGAGATTCATTTCTATGTGGCGCTGGTGATTGATTTATTGGGTGTCGTTCTGCCAACTGTCCATGTATGGGAGGGTAGAGTATGGGGGTTTTGCTCCTCAAGTGGTACATTTATACGAGACGTATTTTCAAAATAACATAAAAAAAAAATACAAAAATTCAGATCAAAATTTGACATATGCTGATGGATTCAAATGTATAGAGAGAATGTGAGAGACTGAGGAGTCAAACGGAGATCTCTGTTATCATCCTTCCCATACCTCTCAAGGAATACAGCATACATTTGTTCATACCTAAACACCAATGAAACATTGCTGTTTTTCCTGTATCCTGTGCAGTGCTTTTCATCATATTTTGCACTGTACAAGGAACATGTATACTGTTGCTACCTCACATTCCAACCAAGGTGCATGAATTTAGGAACAGACTGGAAAGTGTACTGTGGGAGGTATTCAGACACGTCTAGAACAATGGAAGTTCCATGGTAAATGATTCTGCATTGTCAGAAATCAACACAGCAGTACAGTGTTCATCAGGGTGTGTGTTGTGTATTGTTAAACCACCCTGCTAACAGCTGTGATGCAGAAACACAAACATTTTCTATTGAACTTCCACTGTCCTTCAAGAGGGGCTGAATATCTGCCACATACCATGATATGCATTATCACAGGCAAATTGGCTTCCCTCTCTCTCTCTTTCTCTTTCGCTCTCTCTCTTTTGCTCACTCTGGTGCAGAGAAAAATTAATTGGAAAGAATTATTCCTCGCGCCGGAGGAATTTGGCTTGTTTTATGAGGTCACAGGAAGGATGCAGATCTTATTAATAGAAGGAGGAAGTGCTCTTTTTGACAGTGTTGCCAAATATAGGACGCCTTCATTCCCTCCATTGGCTAATTCTTCTAAATCTGAGAGGCAAACTTACGATTTCTTCACGCTACACACTATAGAATACTTCTCCAGTGGGGATGCAATGCTACATTTATGCAAATACACTTGGCATCACACAGTGTTACTATAGGTCCGATGTACTGCTGCTTTGATTAGGAGGAGCATTGGTAAAGTGGGACACTTTCTGAACATTTGCTTTCCGGAACACTGTGCTAAGAAAGGATATTAAGGGTCTTATTACAACATATTTTGTAATAAAACACAGAATATCCATTCTTTGTTTTTTTCATAACCTTAAAGGTCCCGCACAGTCATCCTATTTCCAAAGTTAAAATAGCCTTTGAATGACAAAAACATCCCCCATAATATTTGTTGGCTATTAAAATGCTTAGAATTGAAGAAATTGTACCTTTTCATCTCGTAAGTATTTGAAAGCCTGAAAGAACAGGCTGAGTGGGCGGGGAGCTTACATTCATGAGCTCTCCTTGACTGACGGATATTTGAAACGCCTGTGTGGTCGTTGCCAGGTAACAAGGTAGACAATGGACCACATGTCATTCCGAGCATAAAAGGTATGCCTCAACCCATTTTCTCTGCAAAACGCTCTCATGGTCAACAGAGCTGATCATGGACGGTTGTATGTCAAAGAAAACAACACGACTTAACTTCTGTTGCTTTGTAACTAATTAGTGAATACAGTTCACTGATAACCTTCTGCACAAGACTGATTAAAGCCTGTGTCACCTTAGAAGCTCAGACATAAGGGAATGTACATGTTTACAGCATACAATAAGTGTACTGGCCAATTTATTGGTGCCTCTGCATTATAAATGAAAATCTGTTCACAATCATATGTACTGATCATACATTTATTTGATCATTTACAATAGACCAGCATAGCCAGAATATTGATTAACATGAACACTCATGAGAAATAAAGGTGACCCAAAAATTATTAAAGCCATAAGCCTGATATAGGCACCAAAACACTGATTCATACAATTTAGAGCCATAAGCCTGATATAGGCACCAAAACACTGATTCGTACAATTTAGAGCCATAAGCCTGATATAGGCACCAAAACACTGATTCATACAATTTAGAGCCATAAGCCTGATATAGGCACCAAAACACTGATTCATACAATTTAGAGCCATAAGCCTGATATAGGCACCAAAACACTGATTCGTACAATTTAGAGCCATAAGCCTGATATAGGCACCAAAACACTGATTCATACAATTTGTAACACTCATCTCCCGTCAAAATGCTGAAAAAAAACAACAATGCAAAAGTAACAACATGTGAAGTCATATCATGTAAAAAGGAACTACTTAGGCTCTAGGAAATGTCACCAACTACAGAGAATATACATTTATATGTAAAAACAATTATTCTAATGAGCTCCGCCCCAAAACAAGGCCAAAAATAATACTCAGCGTGCTTTGCAGTTCATTTTAGTAGGTTCATTTTTTCTTACATTCACATTTACATGTTGGTCATTTAGCAGACAATCTTATCCACAGAGTCTTACAGTCAGTACATTCAACCAAGATAGATAAACTACAACATGTCACAGTCACAGCTGTAACCATTACTGACAATATTGTTGCTGTTTTGCCCACATACTTGCAAATGTATTTCTGTAATTTAAAATACAAAATACATATTTTAATTAAATACATTTAAAAATACAATAATTTTGTAGTTTATTTTGATACACTGATCTTTATGATATTTTGTCATTGTATTTTGTCATTTTTGCCCATCTTTAAATCAACTTTAATCAAGCAGGTTTCAGTCACCCCAAAGATTGAAGCCGGAGACAAATCCAGCTATGGCCTCCTCCTTGTCAGGCCTCTCTCACTGGGCAGACAGGGATCCTGGGATAGACAGCTCAGGCCTCTCTCACTGGGCAGACAGGGATCCTGGGATAGACAGCTCAGGCCTCTCTCACTGGGCAGACAGGGATCCTGGGATAGACAGCTCAGGCCTCTCACTGGGCAGACAGGGATCCTGGGATAGACAGCTCAGGCTTCTCTCACTGGGCAGACAGGGATCCTGGAATGGATAGCTTACACTGCTTCCCCTAATACGGCACTGGATCAAGGGTGACTTCGTTGAAGAGCAGATCCTGTCTACGTATCCTGGAATGTTTTTGAAAAGGGAAATATGTTTTTCATTTCCTGTTATTTCCTGTTCTGAGTTCTGATGGTACCAATCGGTTGGTGTAGTGGTCTACTCATTCTACAAAGGGTTTTCTGCTGTTTTTCAAGTACTCCATTTGAAATATGCTATATTTGGTCTTGCACTTGTGTGTATTTGGATTGTTTGTGAGCCTGAAATGCTCAACTGATGCAGATTTGAAATGAATAACTATGACTTGTTGGGTCTGTCTTTACAGGCTTCACAGCATATCTCCTCTTCTTTGCCTTGGAAAAGCCGATTTTGCATCCCAGCATTCCTGCTGTGGCGGTTGCCTGGGAAGCTGTGCAGACAGAATAGATGTCTATCATTACAGCTTGATGATAGAGGAAAGAGGAGGGGATGGAATGTGAAATGATAATAATCACCATTATTAGTTACATCAACTGTAAGACAGAAACCCACACATGGGAATGGCAGAATAGGATTTTCAGTGGTAAATTACAAATACAATATTACACCGCAACTCCTTTTGTGGACAACATTCCTTTGTGCCAGCTGTGCTGTCAGTTCTCAAAGTCACCGTAGAGGGCTTAGGGAAGGAAGAACGCAACCATATTGTGACTATCAGGTGTGTTACAGCAAATATACTGTTCACAAGTCAAAGCAGCCACATTATCTAATGTTAGCCCCCTCATCACCCCAAAACATTGGCTACCGTGTCAGACTAATCCAACTCTGATACTTACATTATGGTCAGCTCTGGCAAGATCAACTGTCAATGAAGGTACAGCCTCCATCTTCAGGATTAGCTTCCTGGCAAGACCCATCAAATGTTCTCCCCAATTGATAAAGCAACTTCACCTGAAATGTGCACAGCAAACTTGATCAATGTACCAGCTACAGTCACTTTTCATACTTGGGTAAAGCTACTTTGAACTGATTTCATTCAAATATTATCCAATTTGATGAAAACCATGATTTTCACTGTTCGGAAATAAACATTATTTACCTTGGAAGGCTATGTTATTTTGACTTACCATTATGCTTCTGGAGACGTGTGTCATTACATGCCAGGCCCACAATGATGACGTCATACCCATTAGAAAGCTTAAATGTCCAACTTGACCAATACTCACCCTACTATTTCCCCAACATGCTGTGGTCAGATACAGTACAGTTACCATACCAACACCATCCTATGTCACTGGGCAATGGTATTAAAATAATCCTCTTTGCTGTTATACTATTGGTCATCCGTTGGCAGACACAGAGACTGCAGTATTTATGTCAGCACACCATTATGGGTCAGGGTCCATTTAACCAGTCATTTCAGGTTATTGACCTCATTGATGTTGGACGGGTTATGAAAAACTGCAAATCTAGCTGAAAACTATTATTTCTATAAGCCTACAGTCATGTGAAAAAGTACGTACACCCCCTGGAAAGTTCTCTCTTTTTTTTACATATTTGGACAGATCTTCACTTCAACACTATTGACAGATAAAGGTTACCCAATTTAACAAATCACACAAAAATGTTAAGCAATTAAAATAAACAAAATGCCTTTTCCTTATGGGGAAAAAGTTAGTACACCCCTATCTTTACCATCACATAAAATGGCTAAGATTAGAATTAGGTACCAAAACAAGTGCAAATGATTAGAAAACATTAGAGAGAAACTTAGGAGGGTCCAGCCTTCCATAAGATAAGAACATTGGTCTGGTTTCGTCTTAACCATATGGGTGTGTGGTAACACATCATTCAAAGATCAAAAGACCTACCCGAGGCCCTCAGAACGTTTATTGATGCCCATGAGTCTGGGAGGGGTTACAAATCCATTTACAAGCAATTTAAAGTACATCATTCCACTGTCCGACGAAAATTCCAGACCACTGGTAAACTACCTAGGACAGGTCGTCCCACCAAAGTCAGCCCAAGAGCTGACCGAAAGATGCTCATAGAAGTCTCTAAGAACCCCAGGGTAACATCAAGGGATCTACAGGCCTCTCTTGCCACAATCAATGTCGAATTGCATGGGTACACTGTCAGAAAGAGACTGCACAATATTGGCCTACATGGGAGGTCAGGAAGGAAGAAGCCTCTGCTCTCAAAAAATAATATCAAGACAACTGACTTTTGCCAGACAACACGCTTAATATTATCTGATGACAAGATTGCAATATTAATACAGCATCCATGAAATCATTTTGAATTATGATGGATGTCAAAAAGAATTGGTGTCTCAGTATTAATCTTCCCATTAGGCTGTGTGTCATTGGAAGACATACAGCAGACAGGTACTCAAGGCCAGATTCTAAACCAATTCCTCAGACCTTTCTTCTACCCTCTGGAAGATCTGAAAAGGGTTGACAAGACAGTGGTAAGGAATATGGCAGACATAAGGTGATGGTGATGCTATTTCCATATGGCTGTCACCAGCCAGAGGGCCTCAACAAGGACCTACCTAATGTATAGCGGAGATTAATTGGTTTGGAATTGGGAGGGTTTGCAACATGCGCTTCTTTCCTAGAACTTGTAGTAAGCACTTTACTTGTTGTGTTAGATTATGGAAACAAGCCAAGCTTTAACCAATAACCTCAATCACCTTTTGAAAGGATTACATGCATCTGGCTTTCTGATATATGGCCTAGCTATCTGGCACCTGGATATCAGGTGTGTTACATAAAATATAAAAGGGTTTTCGAAATACAATTGCCAACAATAGGAAAGACAGTATTGGTTTGCAGTATTTGAAGTCTAATAAATGCAATTAGCTTCACAGGCCTGTTGATACAATAACTAGGTGTATTCTATCACAGTGAAAATGGTATTCCATTAGATATGATTTTCCAGATATCAAAGTAAAACATGTTAACTACTGTATATAGTATCAAAACTGTCTATTCTAGTTTAAGGATCATTCAAACTGAACATTGTAAGACCAGGCTACTCCTGAGATGGTCAAACTGAACATTGTAAGACCAGGCTACTCCTGAGATGGTCAAACTGAGCTTTGTAAGACCAGGCTACTCCTGAGATGGTCAAACTGAGCTTTGTAAGACTAGGCTACTCCTCCTGAGACCAATAATCAATTTCTTAATTTCATTATGTCAATCAATATTATTATTTTGTGTAACAATTGATCCCCTCATGGTACGCTATCACAGGAAATATAGTCTCTACTCTACACGTGTGCCTGCAGAATTCTAGACTTTGCTTCTCAACATTTTCAAGAGCTCATAATAATTTATTTTATGTAATATCCTTAGCCTACTTGGTATCAATTAAAGGGGAATTACTTCCATAAAAAATAAATGTGGTGTTATTGTACTTCTTAACCACGGAGTTAGTCACGGCTGTCACATTTTCATACCCAGGTAATATATTCACCAAGCAACGCTGGAATGCAGTCTTCTTTCAAAGGTAATAGAACATCTAAATGAAGAGTTAAATTGATGCATTGGCATGGACTTAATCACGTGCATTAATGTGAACATATAATACCTCAGTCACTCTCTTGGTGTAAACAGACATTAATGTGAACATATAATACCTCAGTCACTCTCTTGGTGTAAACAGACATTAATGTGAACATATAATACCTCAGTCACTCTCTTGGTGTAAACAGACATTAATGTGAACATATAATACCTCAGTCACTCTCTTGGTGTAAACAGACATTAATGTGAACATATAATACCTCAGTCACTCTCTTGGTGTAAACAGACATTAATGTGAACATATAATACCTCAGTCACTCTCTTGGTGTTAACAGACATTAATGTGACCATATAATACCTCAGTCACTCTCTTGGTGTTAACAGACATTAATGTGACCATATAATACCTCAGTCACTCTCTTGGTGTAAACAGACATTAATGTGACCATATGATACCTCAGTCACTCTCTTGGTGTAAACAGACATTAATGTGACCATATAATACCTCAGTCACTCTCTTGGTGTAAACAGACATTAATGTGAACATATAATACCTCAGTCACTCTCTTGGTGTAAACAGACATTAATGTGAACATATGATACCTCAGTCACTCTCTTGGTGTAAACAGACATTAATGTGACCATATAATACCTCAGTCACTCTCTTGGTGTAAACAGACATTAATGTGACCATATAATACCTCAGTCACTCTCTTGGTGTAAACAATAGCGGTGTTCGAATACTCATACTAACCGCACTAAGCGTACTATTTGTGACGTGAATTGAGTATATAGTATGTACAGATTGAATAATTATAATGAAACATCTATGTAACAAAAGGTGGTATTGAGAACAGACAAGTGGGTAACAACGTCCTTGATAAAGGCTGCAGGTACAATGCTTTGTAACTTGTTATAAAGCACGTATGAAACAGTATAATACATTATCAAAAGGTCTCTAATATGTTTCTGTCTCTCTATGTATAAACACTTCAGCTAACTCAAAATGGCTGTTATTCTGTTCAGGCTTTTACTAAAGTATTACCTAGTGATTTTGGCAGTGATAGGAAACATCCACGTGAAAAGTGTGAGAACTGAAGTCCTTTTTCTCCACATTGATCAAATGAAGGCGGTGAGGGCAAATGGCCGCCTAACTGACCTCCAACATTTTGATCTCTCATCGCAAAGACAGAGTTGATTTTCAGCACTTCACCTTGAGTTATGGGCTGTGGCAGCAGCTAATCCAAGGGCCTGACGATGTCGTCTCTAGTGGAGGCCCAGACACTGGAGTCTGCTGTAATTTATGGCACCATTGCATTATGTGTGTGTTCCCTGGTGATGGATGAAGCACTGACCGTGACGCTGGAAGTCCATCAGTTAATTAATTTAGCCAGAGTGACGCCGTCCACACATCAGAAGAGGACTGCCAAGGACCTGGTACTAGTGAACCTGCTGCACCATGGAAACCATCTGTTGAGATATATATACTGTAGTAAAGGTAACCATATGTTCTAATATATACAGTTGAAGTCAGAAGTTTACATATACCTTAGCCAAATACATTTAAACTCCGTTTTTTACAATTCCAGACATTTAATCCTAGTAAAAATTCCCTGTCTTAGGTCAGTTAGGATCACCACTTTATTTTAAGAATGTGAAATGTCAGAATAATAGTAGATAGAATGATTTATTTCTTTCATCACATTCTCAGTGGGTCAGAAGTTTACATACACTCAATTAGTATTTGGTAGCATTGCCATTAAATTGTTTAACTTGGGTCAAACATTTCGGGTAGCTTTCCACAAGCTTCCCACAATAAGTTGGGTGAATTTTGGCCCATTCCTACTGACAGAACTGGTGTAACTGAGTCAGGTTTGTAGACCTCCTTGCTCGCACACGCTTTTTCAGTTCTGCCCACACATTTTCTATAGGATTGAGATCAGGGCTTTGTGATGGTCACTCCAATACCTTGACTTTGTTGTCCTTAAGCCATTTTGCCACAACTTTGGAAGTAAGCTTGAGGTCATTGTCAATTTGGAAGACCCATTTGCGAACAAGCTTTAACTTCCTGACTGATGTCTTGAGATGTTGCTTCAATATATCCACATAATTGTCCTTCCTCATGATGCCATCTATTTTGTGAAGTGCATCAGACCCTCCTGCAGCAAAGCACCCCCACAACATGATGCTGCCACCCCCGTGCTTCACGGTTGGGATGGTGTTCTTCGGCTTGCAAGCATCCCCCTTTCTCCTCCAAACATAATGATGGTCATTATGGCCAAACAGTTCTATTTTTGTTTCATCAGACCAGAGGACATTTCTCCAAAAAGTACAATCTTTGTCCCCATGTGCAGTTGCAAACCGTAGTCTGGCTTTTTTATGGCAGTTTTGGAGCAGTGGCTTCTTCCTTGCTGAGCGGCCTTTCAGGTTATGTCGATATAGGACTTATTTTACTGTGGATATAGATACTATTGTACCTGTTTCCTCCAGCATCTTCACAAAGTCCTTTGCTGTTGTTTTGGGATTGATTTGCACTTTTCGCATCAAAGTACATTCATCTCTAGGAGACAGAACGCGTCTCCTTCCTGAGGGGTATGACAGCTGCGTGGTCCCATGGTGTTTATACTTGCGTACTATTGTTTGTACAGATGAACGTGGTACCTTCAGGCGGTTGGAAATTGCTCCCAAGGATGGTCTTGGCTGATTTCTTTTGATTTTCCCATGATTTCAAGCAAAGAGGCACTGAGTTTGAAGGTAGGCCTTGAAATACATCCACAGGTACACCTCCAATTGACTCAAATTATGTCAATTAGCCTATCAGAAGCTTCTAAAGCCATGACATCATTTTCTGGCATTTTCCAAGCTCTTTAAAGGCACAGTCAACTTAGTGTATGTAAACTTCTGACCCACTGGAATTGTGATATAGTGAATTATAAGTGAAATAATCTGTCTGTAAAGAATTGTTGGAAGAATTACTTGTGTCATGCACAAAGTAGATGGCCTAACCGACTTGCCAAAACTATAGTTTGTTAACATGAAATCTGTGGAGTGGTTGAAAATTTGCATTTTATTGCATGACATAAGTATTTGATACATCAGAAAAGCAGAACTTAATATTTGGTACAATTAATATTTGGTGCAATTACAGAGATCATACGTTTCCTGTAGTTCTATACCAGGTTTGCACACACTGCAGCAGGGATTTTGGCCCACTCCTCCATACAGATCCTTCAGGTTTCGGGGCTGTCGCTGGGCAATACGGATTTTCAGCTCCCTCCAAAGATTTTCTATTGGGTTCAGGTCTGTAAGCAACAGCCACACGCGTTGCTTACAGGTGTATACAATTGAGCACACAGCCATGCAATCTCCATAGACAAACATTGGCAGTAATAGTCAGTTCGTCAACTTTCTGCCCTGCTAGAGCTGTCCCGGTCAACTGTAAGTGCTGTTATTGTGAAGTGGAAACATCTAGGAGCAACAACAGCTCAGCCGCGAAGTGGTAGGCCACACAAGCTCACAGAACGGGACCACCGAGGGCTGAAGTGTATTGTGTAAAAATCGTCTGTCCTCTGTTGCAATACTCAGTTCCAAACTCCCTCTGGAAGCAATGTCAAGAACTGTTCGTCGGCTGGAGTGGTGTAAAGCTATTGGACTCTGGAGCAGTGGAAACGCGTTCTCTTGAATGATGAATCTGGTTTTGGCGGATGCCAGGAGAATGCTACCGGAGGAATAAGGGTCTGGGGCTGTATATACAGTATATAGTAAAGGGAACCATATGTTGTTATATATAGTAAAGGGAACCATCTGTTCTAATATACAGTACCTTCAGAAAGTATTCAGACCCCTTGACCTTTTCCACGTTGTATTCAGCCTTATTCTAAAGTTGATAAAATGTTTTTTTCCATCATCAATCTACACACAATAACCCATAATGACAAAGGAAAAACAGGTTTTTGGAAACATTTTCTAATTTTAATAATAACAAAAAAAACAGGAATATCTAATTTACATAAGTATTCAGACTCTTTACACAGTACTTTGTTGAAGCACCTTTGGTGGCAAGCCTTGTGCCTTCTTGGGTATGACGCTACAAGCTTGGCACACCTGTATTTGGGGAGTTTCTCCCATTCTTCTCTGCAGATCCTCTCAAGCTGTCAGGTTGGATGGGGAGCGTTGCTGCACAGCTATTTTCAGGTCTCTCCGGAGATGTTCGATCGTGTTCAAGTCCGGGCTCTGGCTGGGTCACTCAAGGACATTCAGAGACTTGTCCCGAAGCCACTCCTGCATTGTCTTGGCTGTGTGCGTAGGGTCGAGGTCCTGTTGGAAGGAGTCTGAGGTCCTGAGACCTCTGGAGCATCAAGGATCTCTCTGGTTTTCATCAAGGATCTCTCTGTACTTTGCTCCATTCATCTTTGCCTCGATCCTGGCTAGTCTCTCAGTCCCTGCCGCTGAAAAACATCCCCACAACATGATGCTGCCACCACAATGCTTCACCGTTGGGATGGTGCCAGGTTTCCTCCAGACATGACGCTTGGCATTCAGGCCAAAGAGTTCAATCTTGGTTTCATCAGACCAGAGAATCTTGTTTCTCATGGTCTGAGAGTCTTTAGGTGCCTTTTGGCAAACTCCTAGTGGGCTGTCATGTGCGTTTTACTGAGGAGTGGCTTCCGTCTGGCCACTCTACCATAAAGGCCTGATTGGTGGAGTGCTGCAGAGATGGTTGTCCTTCTGGAAGGTTCTCCCATCTCCACAGAGGAACTCTAGAGCACTTTCAGACATAAGAAAGGCTTACCTGCCAATGATATCATAGATTAATCAGAATGCCTATACTACATTTGAGGCATCCTTTCTGATTGCAGCTTCATTTGGGCTCAGTATTTAGCCTGTGGCTTAGTAGTAACTCAGTTCTCTATGTCTATAGCTTCCCATCACTCCAAAAGCCTTGTTATGCTTTCTGGATTCACCCTCTCACTTATCTGGAGTCCCCTCGTCTCTATGTGAGTTTAATTAAGCGCTAACATGAGACGTCTGTCTGCAGCTAAACTGTAATTATCATCCGTATTACGACAAAAGGGCGTTCGGCGTAATTACCATTCCCCCACACTGGAGTCTTTAAGAAAGGAGAGGAACATTCTGTGATTTGTCTTTGATGCGTGGAGCGAGGAAAACTGAGCAGGCGTCGGTACATGCAAAACCAACCTTAAGTTATGGCGAAGGAGAAGATTTTGTTGACATCTGAACTGGAACCCCAATGTGTATTACAGCAGTAACCTACAGACAGAATGTATTACAGCAGTAACCTACAGACAGAATGTATTACAGCAGTAACCTACAGACAGAATGTATTACAGCAGTAACCTACAGACAGAATGTATTACAGCAGTAACCTACAGACAGAATGTATTACAGCAGTAACCTACAGACAGAATGTATTACAGCAGTAACCTACAGACAGAATGTATTACAGCAGTAACCTACAGACAGAATGTATTACAGCAGTAATCTACAGACTGAATGTATTACAATGAAACACCATGATTCAACATGTCATTTAATCCCTCATGACAACGTGACACTGATACAAGACAATGTAGAGGGAAAATGAGGATGGCGTAGTTACTGCTACTGTCTGTTCTCAATCTGTCTGTTATCTCAATCTGTTTGTTATCTCAATCTGTCTGTTATCTCAATCTGTTTGTTATCTCAATCTGTTTATTATCTCAATCTGTTTGTTATCTCAATCTGTTTATTATCTCATTCTGTTTATTATCTCACTATCTTTGTTATCTCAATCTGTTTATTATCTCGCTTTGTTATCTCAATCTGTTTATTATCTCGCTTTGTTATCTCAATCTGTTTATTATCTCGCTTTGTTATCTCAATCTGTTTATTATCTCGCTTTGTTATCTCAATCTGTTTATTATCGCGCTTTGTTATCTCAATCTGTTTATTATCGCGCTCTGTCATCGTACTCTGTCTGTTCTCCCACTCTGTCTGTTCTCCCACTCTGTCTGTTCTCCCACTCTGTCTGTTCTCCCACTCTGTCTGTTCTCCCACTCTGTCTGTTCTCCCACTCTGTCTGTTCTCCCACTCTGTCTGTTCTCCCACTCTGTCTGTTCTCCCACTCTGTCTGTTCTCCCACTCTGTCTGTTCTCCCACTCTGTCTGTTAACTAATTTGGTTTGTTATCTCACTCTGTTAATTATATCAATCTGTTCTCACTGTCTGTTATCGCACTCTGTTTGTTATCGCACTATTATCTCACTCTTATCTCTCTGTGTTTGTTATCTCCCTCTGTCTGTTATCTCAATCACTCTGTTATCTCACTCTGTTATCCCACTGTCTGTTATCTCACTCTGTTTGTTCTCATTCCGTTTGTTATCTATCTCACTGTCTGTTATCTATCTCACTCGGTTTGCAGTTCTCACTCGGTTTGCAGTTCTCACTCGGTTTGCAGTTCTCACTCGGTTTGCAGTTCTCACTCGGTTTGCAGTTCTCACTCGGTTTGCAGTTCTCACTCGGTTTGCAGTTCTCACTCGGTTTGCAGTTCTCACTCGGTTTGCAGTTCTCACTCGGTTTGCAGTTCTCACTCGGTTTGCAGTTCTCACATGTGCCATTGTATAAGTTAATATCTTTACCAACAGGTGTTAATGTATCTATTCATTTAGAACTGAACATAAAATAAGCTACAGTGATAGTTGAAAACAGAACACAAGGAAAAGATATGACCATCCAGGTGATGCAATACTCCCTTAATGATGTCACCTGTTAAATCCACTTTAATTATTCTAGATGAAGGGGAGGAGTCAGGTTAAAGAAGGATTTTCAAGCCTTGAGACAATTGAGACATGGATTGTGTATGTGTGCCATTCAGAGGTTGACTGGGCAAGACAAAATGTTTAAGTGCCTTTGAACGGGGTATGGTAGTAGGTGTCAGGTGCACCAGTTTGTGCCAAGAACTGCAACGCTGCTGGGTTTTTCACACTCAACAATTTGGTCCACCACAATGGTCCACCACCCAAAGGACATCCAGCCAACTTGACACAACTGTGGGAAGCATTGGAGTCATCATGGGTCAGCATCAATGTGGAACGCCTTCGACACCTTGTAGAGGCCACGCCCCCTGACATATTGAGGCTGTTCTAAGGTCAAAAGGGAGGGAAGGGGGGCAAATCAATATTATGAAGGTGTTCCTGATGTCTGGTATACTTAGTGTACAGTATATTATTATTTTATTTTGCTACCGCAAATCCAGTGTCTTACAGTGTAAGGCCATGTCGGCTGGGCATCCTTGAAGATAATACAATAAATCAAAATCAATCCTATTTCTGTATTCTTGGCCTTGAATAGCGTCTTTTCATGTTGTTATTTCACAAATCTGTTTCTTAAATGTGTTTTTATGGTGACAACACCACATTCCTCTTCCGAGCAAATGTTCCACATTTAGGTGTTATTATTTCTTACCCATCGGGTGTTGCTGAGGTATATATGGCTTGTGTAAGAGAGACTGCAACTGTAATCTGTGGAGGCCGGGACACCTGCTGTTCCGCCAATGATTACAACAGAGCGCCAGCATTACAGCCGTTTGAGAATGTCAGGTGTGAATATCATGTTGTTTAAATTCTCATTTGTCTTTCCAAATCGCCTCATCTTCTTCTGTTAGGAGGAGAACTACAGTGAATTTTCCACCACAGTAAGTTGTCTCCACATTCCTCACAGAACCTTGTTGAATCAAATCAAATCAAATCGTATTTGTCACATGCTTCGTAAAACAACAGGTTCAGACTAACAATGAAATGCTTCCTTACAGGCCCTTCAACAATGCAGACAGAGAAACAAATCTGAAATAATAGAAAAATAAGAAGATACTAAAATGAAAAATACAGAATGAGTACCGATAACTTGGCTGTATTCACGGGGTACCAGTACCGATAACTTGGCTGTATTCACGGGGTTGTCTCTAGAGGAGGTGGCGGAGAGACGGATCCTCGCCAAACTAATGGCCATCATGGACAACGTCACCCATCCTCTGCATGCCATGGTTATGACGTAGAGGAGCACTTTTAGTCACAGACTGATCCCACCATGGTGTGCCAGAGAGCGCTACAGGAGGTCCTTCCTGCCGGTGGCTATTAGACTATATAATGCCTCACCGGGGTGCCGTGCCGTCGGCAACACAGACCTGGAACTGTTGGGGTGCTAGGACCTAGTTTAACAATTATGCATCCATCCGTGAGTAACTCTGGTCCATAATCACTCATTCACTCAGGACCTATTTATTCATTCAGGTCTGTATATACATACTCATGTACAGTTGTTATATCATATCACGTGCAATATTGTAAGTAATTCTTGGACTTAACTTATGTAGTCATTCACTCAGGAACGCATATTAGTATTCTGTCAGTTGTATCTTTTTTTCATTGCTTTTAGTATATCGAATGTGCAATACGTAATTAAACCCTGCGCACTTAGGACTGTATTTTAAGGGAATTACTATTATTACCCCAATTATATCATAAACACATTTAGCTATTTAAGTATCTCTTCCTGTCATTTACCTGTACAGTTTATGTAACCATGCAAGTATTCACTTACCTGTAAATATAACTGTATATTTACCTGTACAGCTCATTTAACCATGCAAAATATTCACTTCCCTGTTCATTTAACCAGTCTGTCTATTAAGTAAACTATTATTACCCTCACTCATATCATACGCATTTTTAGCTACTGAAGTATTTCTCTGCCATCGACCTGTATAGTATAGTTAACCATCCAACATCCACCAATGTATAGTGTACATATTCAGCCAACCACCCCATACTATACAATGTCTTTTTATAGCTTTTTTTTGCACTCCAGATATCTTGTATTTCTATACTTTTTCATACTGCCGCTCTATGTATCATGTATCGTAGATCTGTCTTTTGTGTATTTTCGTTCTGGCATTTTGCACCTGCCCTGTGTTTTGTTGTAGCTGCTTGACAAAGAAATGTCCCCCTCGGGGATCAATAAAGTACCTATCTATCTATTTAAGTTGTTGAGTTTCCCACCTGCGTTGTGGGTTATTGTTCCTGGTTGCTTCCTCTCTTTGTTTGTGGTTTGTTTGAACCAAATAAAGGAATGTCTGTGTACTTTGCAATGAAGCCCCTAAATAAGATCTGGTGCAACCAATTACCTTCAGAAGTCACATAATTAGTTGAATAAAGTCCACCTGTGTACAATCTAAGTGTCACTTGATCTCAGTATACACTTGGGGCCAAAGGTTTTGAATATTACACATTCAAGGGTTTTTCTTTATTTGCACTATTTTTTACATTGTAGAATAAAAGTAAAGACATCAAAACACATATGGAATCATGTAGCAACCCAAAATGTTTATATATACACATATATATATATATTTTATATTTGACATTCTTCAAGTAGCCACATTTACCTTGATGACAGCTTTGCACACTCTTGGCATTCTGGAATTCTCTCAACCAGCTTCACCTGGAATGCTTTTGCATCAGTCTTGAAGGAGTTCCCACATATGCTGAGCACTTGTTGGCTGCTTTTCCTTCACTGCAGTCCGACTCATCCCAAACCATCTACATTTGTTGAGGTTGGAACCAAAAATCTTAAATTTAGACTCCAGACCAAAGAACAAATTTCCACCGGTCTAATGTCCATTGCTCGTGTTTCTTGGCCCAAGCAAGTCTCTTCTTATTGGTGTCCTTTAGTAGTGGTTTCTTTTAAGCAATTCAACCATGAAGGCCTGATTCACACAGTCTCCTCTGAACAGTTGATGTTGAGATGTCTGTTATTTGAACTCTGTGAAGCATTTATTTGGGCTGCAATCTGAGGCTGGTAACAATAATGAACTTATCCTCTGCAGCAGAGGTATTTCTGGGTCTTCCATTCCTGTGGCGGTCCTCATGAAGCTGGTTGAGAGAATGCCATGATTGTGCAAAGCTGTCATCAAGGCAAAGGGTGGCAACCTTGAAAAATTTCAAATATAAAATATATTTGTTTAACACTTTTTTTGGTTACTACATGATTCTAAATGTGTTATGTCATAGTTTTGATGTCTTCACTTTTATTCTACAATGTAAAACATAGTGCAAATAAAGAAAAAACCCTTGAATGAGTAATATTCCAAACTTTTGGCCACAAGTGTACATACACCTGTTCTGAAAGGCCCCAGAGTCTGCAACACCACTAAGCAAGGGGCACCACCAAGTAGGCGACACCATGAAGACCAAGGAACTCTCCAAACAGGTCAGGGACAAAGTTGTGGAGAAGTACAGATCAGGGTTGGATTATTTAAAAAATTATCCTAAACTTCCCACAGAGCACCATTAAATCCATTATTAAAAAATGGAAAGAATATGGCACCACAACAAACCTGCCAAGAGAGGGCCGCCCACCAAAACTCATGGACCAGGCAAGGAGGGCATTAATCAGAGAGGCAACAAAGAGATCAAAGATAACCCTGAAGGAGCTGCAAAGCTCCACAACAGAGATTGGAGTATCCGTCCATAGAACCATTTTAAGCTTTACGGAAGAGTGGCCAGAAAAAAGCCATTGCTTAAAGAAAAAAAATAAGCAAACATATTTGGTGTTCGCCAAAAGGCATGTGGGAGACCCCAAATATATGGAGAAGGTACTCTGGTCAGATGAGTCTAAAATTTCGCTTTTTGGTCATCAAGGAAAACGCTATGTCTCGCACAAACCCAACACCTTTCATCACCCCGAGAACACCATCCCCAAAGTGAAGCATGGTGGTGGCAGCACCATGCTGTGAGGATGTTTTTCATTGGCAGGGACTGGGAAACTTGTCAGAATTGAAGGAATGATGGATGGCGTTAAATACAGGGAAATTCTTGAGGGAAACCTGTTTCAGTCTTCCAGAGATTTGAGACTGGGACAGAGGTTCACCTTCCAGCAGGACAATGACCCTAAGCATACTGCTAAAGCAACACTCGAGTGGTTTAAGGGGAAACATTTAAATGTCTTGGAATGGACTATTCAAAGCCCAGACCTCAATCCCATTGAGAATCTGTGGTATGACTAAAAGATTGCTGTACACCAGCGGAACCCATCCAACTTGAAGGAGCTGGAGCAGTTTTCCTTGAAGAATGGGCAGAAATCCCAGTGGCTAGATGTGCCAAGCTTATAGAGACATACCCCAAGAGACTTGCAGCTGTACTGGCTGCAAAAGGTGGCTCTACAAAGTATTGACTTTGGGAGGGTGAATAGTTATGCACGCTCAGGTTCTGTTTTTTTGTCATATTTCTTGTTTGTTTCACAATAAAAAATATTTTGCATCTTCAAAGTGGTCGACATGTTGAGTAAATCAAATAATACAAACCCCCAAAAATCTATTTTAATTCCTGGTTGTAAGGCAACAAAATAGGACAAATGCCAGGGTATACTACATGTTCTACTTCCCTAACCAGGGTATACTACATGTTCTACTTCCCTAACCAGGGTATACTACATGTTCTACTTCCCAATGTGAAACCTTTCAACCTCATCATTAAACTCAAAGACTGATATAGATAGACAGAAATGCCAATGAGAGTCATATATTACCACAGAGGTATAGATATTTACTTAAAGAAAACCAGTTGTCTACTTATTTTAGATGATCATGGATTATGATCACTTTAGTGTAGGTGAACAGTTATTGATAACTGATAAAGGATTACTGATAAAATAGTAAATGATTGATGGTTTAGGATGGGTTGAAGAACAGTAGATGAATAGTATTTTGTTATGGCAAATACATAGGAACCGGAGTGTTGGTAGATTGACATTAAATTGGAACAATGTTTAATGTGGAACAAATCCAAATCCAATCAATTCAAATGTTATTTGTCACATGCTTCGTAAACAACAGGTGTAGACTAACAGTGAAATGCTTATTTATGGGCCCTTCCCAACAATGCAGGGACGATGATCCTGTCATGTTTCATACATATTTCATTCAACCTAAATGACAACAAAGGCGTTCATTTCCAGAGCCGTGAAAACAGGATATGAATTTATTTGACAGGTTATCCCTTTTCCCAGATGTTAGCAGTGTGCTTTGGCTTTCAAACAAGGATCTAATGATCAAGGCAAGAGATTATGTTTCACCGCACAACAATGTAACCAAGGGGATCTGATCGGCAAGCGTGCACCAGTCCAGGGAGCGCATGCAGTTGTGTACACAAGAAAAGAGCATGGAGAAGATGAAGGAGATGTAGTGATAGAGGGGGAATAATCCAAGGCATCCAGACATGTTCTCTCACTACAGAATGACACCCTACTCAAGGATACTCTCTGTATCAGGTATTTTAGAGGGATACCAAAACAATGTATTTGTCTCCATTTTCTAAATAACAGTCACGTTCATGAAATACTGTTTAGGTTTATGGTCCTACCATGAAGGGATTTTGAATACATCCTTTGAAAAGAACACAAACGTTGAAGTACTGTGCTATGGCAATGAACTGAACTGTACCATGTTGCACATGACATAAAGGAAGTTGGTCACACTGACAGGCACAATGACAGCTGTGTTACATTAGCGACAGTAACCTTCCGTTTCCTGTCAGGTTTGAGCCAAAAATGGCAACGAAGTGCAGTGACATCCAATCTGAAACAGGGAACATGCAAATACATCTTCCTCCACACATTTCCTATGGGATAAAATGGAGGTCCCCGACTGAGACACAATGATGGCTCTGTCACCGGGCCATTCCTCGTCATTACTAGCTCAGGGGATTGACATGGGGGTTGACAAACGGCAGGGCTCTGATTAATAGACAGCCCTGGCTGTAGACATGCATCACTCCAATTCTGTAGCGCCCTATTTAGATGGAGTTGGAGCTGTCTTGAAGTCTTGTCATTTATCAGCTGGGAAAACAATGTGAGAGTCAACGAAACACCACTGTCACCGCCCCCTTTTGGGCTGGACCAGTTGAGGGTTATGTCTTTTGGGCTGGACCAGTTGAGGGTTATGTCTTTTGGGCTGGACCAGTTGAGGGTTATGTCTTTTGGGCTCCAAAAGGCATCTGCAACGTTTGGCAGTTTATGTTTTTAGAGCGTTTAATGATCTCTGAGGAGTCATTTGTTTTGTTTACATCAATAAACTAGTTGTCTACTGTCCTGATAAACAACACTATCTACAAGAGTTCTGTTTCAGCCAAACTCATGTGTCTAACCTGAAGAAGTGTGACAGTCGGTTGGTGTTAATTTGCTATAAAGGAATGCAGGATGCTTTATGGGTCAAGGGTAACTTGGTAGGTACTTTTGTTTGAGCTTCTGTCATACAAACTAGATAGTGCACATAAACAATAAGAGGCAGTTTGTCAAAAACCAGTTGGAACACTGCAGCTCGCCATTAAACTCATGTATCTCTTTGTCATGCTGTTTACTTAATGTTTGTTTATAGGAACATTCTGAGACATCCCACTAGATGATTATGTTCTTCTAGCGCAGTCTGTGGCTGTTTTAAGAAGAACAAAAATACAGCTCTGTGTGGTTGAAGCTGTGACCGTGCTAAAATATATTGATCTGTGGAATCTTTATGTTGCTCTTGCCAGTATTCCGGTCTCTTTCTCAAAATAACCTGTTTTAGCTGCTCTGGATGGCTATGCCACCTTAGATTGTGGTGGAATGCTGTGAATGGCTGACTTCGAGAAGGGGAACGGCATAAACTCCCAGCCAGGAAATGTGATTTCATGGTGAGTGTGAAATGAGGGGAATGAGATTCAGCCTCAGTGACTTATTGAGTTACCTGTCTCTCAGAAGACCAAAGTGACTTATTGAGTTACCTGTCTCTCAGAAGACCAAAGTGACTTACTGAAGTACCTGTCTCTCAGAAGACCAAAGTGACTTACTGAAGTACACGTCTCTCATAAGAACACAGTTACTTACTGAAGTACCTGTCTGTCAGAAGACCACAGTAACTTACTGAGGTCCCTGTCTCTCAGAAGACCACAGTGACTTACTGAGGTCCCTGTCTCTCAGAAGACCACAGTGACTTACTGACGTACCCGTCTCTCAGAAGAACACAGTGACTTACTGAAGTACCTGTCTGTCAGAAGGCCACAGAGACTTACTGAGGTTCCTGTCTTTCAGAAGACCACAATGACTCACTGAGGTACCTCTCTGTCAGAAGACCACAGTGACTTACTGAGGTCCCTGTCTCTCAGAAGACCACAGTGACTTACTGACGTACCCGTCTCTCAGAAGACCACAGTGACTTACTGACGTACCCGTCTCTCAGAAGACCAGTGACTTACTGAGTTACCTCTCTGCCAGTGGAAACGTGTTCTCTAGAGTGATGAATCACACTTCACCATCTGGTGAATCTGTGTTTGGCGGTTGCTAGGAGAATGCTACCTGCCCAAATGCGTATTGCCAACTGTAAAGTTTGGTGGAGCAAGACTAATGGTCTGGGGCTGGTTTTAATGGTTTGGGCTAGGTCCCTTAGTTCCAGTGACTTCCTCTACAGCATACAATGACATTCTAGATGATTATGTGCTTCCAACTTTGTGGCAACCGTTTGGGGAAGGCCCTTTCCTGTTTCAGCATGACAATGCCCCCATATACAAAGCGAGGTCCATACAGAAAATCTTTGTTGAGATTGGTGTGGAAGAATTTGACTGGCATGCTCAGAGCCCTGACCTCAACCCCATCTAACACCTTTGGGATGAATTGGAACACCGACTGCGAGCCAGGCCTAATCGCCCAACATCAGTGCCCGACCTCACTAATGCACTTGTGGCTGAATGGAAGCAAGTCCCTGCAGCAATGTTCCAACATCTAGTGGAAAGCCTTCCCAGAAGAGTAGAGGCTTTTATAACAGCCAAGGGGGGAACAGCTCCATATTAATGGGCATGATTTTGGAATGAGATGTTCGACAAGTAGTGGCCACATACTGTACATTTGGTAATACAGAAATCACCCCTGTATCATATGACGAAAAATGCATCATACAGGGATTATTTCTATGTTTTGAAAGTTACATATCTTGAAATGTAGATTGCTGACAAGCAAAATATTTTGGGACTATGTCAACAATGGACTAATGAAACAGATACCGGAATATGTTTTTTGGGTGTTCTGGTTGATGCGTCAACAACTATCTGAGAAGAAAGGCAGCACATAAAGTACAAATAAATAAAGCATGCACACATGCCACATTCACATCCATTGATTGTAGGCTACATTGGCTAGTTTCAGGGGGAGAAACCGAGTTGTAAAACCTGACCTCCCCTTTAAGACTAGTTGTTTTAGCCTCTTCTATGACTAAATGTAGTCTTCTTTCATGGAAGGAAAAGACCAAGCTTGTGTTCCTCTGCTCAGACGTTGTTGACGCACGCCAGATCTTACAATGCATGGATAGCTATTTTTACCTATCAGCTAACCACATCATACTGTCTGTAATAACAATCACACTCAGTGACATGGCACGCAACCATTGGTTGATGCATGCAATGTCTGAGCAGCGGAACAGGACCAGTGAAGAGTGGCTGGTGTGATCGGTGTTGTCTCTGCTCAAGTGACAGTCCCTAGTCTCATTGGTGGCATTCCTGCTGGACTACATTATAGACATTGCATCAATGAAGGATGTGGGCCAGGTCATCAAATGCACAGTAGGCCATCAGCTATATTATAAGATGTGGTTAGCTGTGATCTGTGTTGTCTCTGCTCCTGCTACTTACAGGAATGCATTGATAGAAGCACAGAACTACATAGAACAGCAATAGTGATTACAAATTATTAATTAAAGTAAAATATATGTACCTCTATGTATGTATGAGAGCACCTTCCTGGTTGTGTCTCTGGACTGCCTCTTTTGCAATAGTCATGCTGCCATCATGGTTGGGGGTTGGGATACAAATAAAACATGATTGATTTGATTGATTAATGGGTTCTGACCTTCTGGCCATTTCCTTCAGGGTGCCGGATTGGACACAGCTGGTGTTGGTGATGTACAGTCCTTGGTGGCCATAGTTGGCACTGTGGACCTATATCAGTCCACTTCCTGGAGAAACATAACAACACCATTAACAGCAACATAGAGGGTTACTGCTAGGTTAGAGTGAGGAGGAGAGGGAGGGGAGCTGGGAAGGGGGAGGGGAGCTGGGAAGGGGGAGGGGAGCTGGGAAGGGGGAGGGGAGCTGGGAAGGGGGAGGGAGAGAGTAACAGGTAGGAGCAGTGCTTGAGTTGGCCCGATACTCCTGGAATTCTCTACTGCTTAAGTACCTGCACCTCTTGAGAATATGGGAATTTTCTACTGCTTAAGTACCGGCAACCCTTGTAGAATATGGGACTTTTCTACTGCTTAAGTACCTGCAACCCTTGTAGAATATGGGACTTTTCTACTGCTTAAGTACCTGCAACCCTTGTAGAATATGGGAATTTTCTACTGCTTAAGTACCTGCAACCCTTGTAGAATATGGGAATTTTCTACTGCTTAAGTACCTGCAACCCTTGTAGAATATGGGACTTTTCACCGAACAAGAGTTCCAACATCCACTTCAAGCATTGAAGGGTATGAGGAGAGACAGATGAGAGAGAGAGAGAGAGAGGGGTGAAAGGAGAGGAGAGAGGGAGGGGTGAAAGGAGAGGAGAGAGGGATGGGAGAGAGAGGGGTGAAAGGAGAGGAGAGAGGGATGGGAGAGAGAGGGGTGAAAGGAGAGGAGAGAGGGAGGGGTGAAAGGAGAGGAGAGAGAGAGGGGTGAAAGGAGAGGAGAGAGGGATGGGAGAGAGAGGGGTGAAAGGAGAGGGGAGAGGGAGGGGTGAAAGGAGAGGAGAGAGGGATGGGAGAGAGAGGGGTGAAAGGAGAGGGGAGAGGGATGGGAGAGAGAGGGGTGAAAGGAGAGGGGAGAGGGAGGGGTGAAAGGAGAGGAGAGAGGGATGGGAGAGAGAGGGGTGAAAGGAGAGGGGAGAGGGAGGGGTGAAAGGAGAGGAGAGAGGGATGGGAGAGAGAGGGGTGAAAGGAGAGGGGAGAGGGAGGGGTGAAAGGAGAGGAGAGAGGGATGGGAGAGAGAGGGGTGAAAGGAGAGGAGAGAGGGATGGGAGAGAGAGGGGTGAAAGGAGAGTGCACTTTTCTATCTATCTATGGAGGGCAAAAAGCTATTAAAAATACATTTGCATAGTATGGGTGAATATGTACACTATACACTGTTACAGAGTGTTAGGTGGGAAAAAATTGATACAAATATCACACGTTGATATAGATAAATAAGGAATATTTGCATGGTTAACTATACAGGTCGATGGCAGAGAAATACTTAAATAGCTAAATGTGCTTATGATAAAAGTGAGGGTAATAATAGTTTACTTAATAGACAGACTGGGTAAATGAACAGGTAAGTGAATATTTTGCATGGTTAAATTAGCTGTACAGGTAAATATACAGTTATATTTACAGGTAAGTGAATATTTAAATGGTTACATTAACTGTACAGGTAAATGACAGGAAGAGATACTTAAATAGCTAAATATGCGTATGATATAAATTAGGGTAATAATAATTCCCTTAAAATAATTACAATAATTAATTACAGATCAATGCACGTATTGCACATTCAATATACTAAAAGCAATGAAAAAAGATACAACTGACGACACCCCAGTTAGATTAAATAGTCTAATAGCCGCCGGCAGGAAGGACCTCCTGTAGCGCTCTCTGGCACACCGTGGTGGGATCAGTCTGACTGAAAGTGCTCCTCTGCATCAACCATGGCATGCAGAGGGTGGGTGACTTTGTCCATGATGGCCATCAGTTTGGCCAGGATCAGTCTCTCCGCCACCTCCTCTAGAGTGTCAAGGCTAATACCCAGAACAGAGCTAGCCTTCCTGATCATTTTATTTAACCGAGAAGCATCACCATCCTTTATGTTGGCTCCCCAGCACACTACTGCAAAAAGGATGGCCACAGACTGGTAGAAAGTATGCAGTAGTTTACTGCACACGTTGAAGGACCTGAGCCTCCTCAGAAAGTAGAGTCAGCTCTGGCCCTTTTTGTACAGGGCCCCGGTGTTACCAGCCCATTCTAACCTGTTGTCCATATGGACTCCCAGGAACTTGTATGACCCAACCATTTCCACATCCATCCCCTGTATAGGGACTGCAGTCGGTTGGGCCTTGGTTCTCCTGAAGTCCACCACCATCTCATTTGTTTTGCTGATGTTGAGCTGAAGGTGGTTCTGCTCACACCACAACACAAAGTCACTGATTGTGCTCCTGTACTCCTCCTCCTGCCCACCCCTGATGCACCCTACAATTGCGGAGTCATCCGAGAACTTCTGTAGGTGGCATGTTTCAGAGTTATATCTGAAGTCTGAGGTGTAGAGGGTGAACAGGAAGGGGGACAGGACCGTTCCCTGGGGGGGCCCTGTGTTGCTCACTGCCCGTTCTGACACACAGCTCTGTAGCCGCACAAATTGTGGCCTACCGGTCAGGTAGTCCGTAACCCAGGAGACTAAGGGTGCTTCCACTTTCATCCTCTTCATCCTCATCTTCTCACCCAGTAGCAGGGGCTGAATGGTGTTGAAGGCACTGGAGAAGTAAAAAAACATAACCCTCACAGTGCAACCTGCGTTGTCCAGGTGAGAGTAGGCCCTCTGCAGAAGGTAGATGATTGCATCATCCACATATGCGAACTGTAGGGGGTCCACTGATGTACACACCAGGGGTCTGAGGTGAGCAAGGACTAACCTTTCCAGGGTCTTCATGATGTGGGATGTTAGCGCAACAGGTCTGAAGTCATTCATGACAGTGGGGTGTGCCTTCTTGGGCACTGGGACGAGGCAGGAGGTTTTCCACAGCACAGGGACCCTTTCCAGGCTCATGCTAAGGTTGAAGCGGAGCTGGAGTATTCCACACAGTTGGTCAGCACAGACCCTAAGCACCCTTGGGCTGATGCCATCAGGGCACGCCGCTTCCACTGTATTCTCTCCAGCTCTCGCTTCACTTGGTTGGTGGTGAAAGCCAGCCCAGGTGGGGAGGTGGGGGGAAGGGGGGTGTTGAGGATAATTCCAGAGGTGGGGGGGAAGGGAGGTGTTGCAGATCAGTCCATTTTGTTAATAGGTGTTATAATAAAGACCATTTATTTTACTAGGCAAGTCAGTTAAGAACAAATTCTTATTTACAATGACAGCCTACATTGTTAGACATAGTAATACAGTGCTCCTGGAGAAAATGTGGGTTAAGTGCCTTGCTCAAGGGTACATCGACAGTTTTTTCACCTTGTCGGCTCGGGTATTCAAACCAGCCATCTTTCGGTTACTGGCCCAACGCTCTAACCACTAGGCTACCTGCCGCCCTATGCAGTACCTGAGTTTCAAGTTTGAGGAAGCTTACAATTTATCCTACCATTAATACCGATCTGTGTGCCAGTTATGATTATATGGGCACATTGATACACCGTGATCCATTGGCAGAAAAAGAAATTAGCACATGGAACTCAGAGATAGCCTATATACGCCAATGCAGCAGTAGGCCTATAACTTCCATCGTCAACTTAGTAAAATACATGGGCCTAAAGCCAACAAATAAAAACAGTTGAAAATGTCCTGATGAAAATGCAGGTTCATCAATCGCATGAATCTCTTTACGCCGCCTGTCTGCCTCCCTTTCCATCTGTCTTGACTTGAGCTGTTGCTAGTGAAGTGCAACATTTTGCAACATTGTATCAACTCAGCAGGTTGGCGTGCTCAGGCACCGGCGCTCCCTCAACGTTGTCAGGACAAAGAAACCACACACATGCTCATTGCGCACTCAAAACAAAAGACAATTAAAACATGGACAAAATTCCTAAATGATGGTTATGAAATAAACCAACATTGTTTCTCACAAATGTAGCAGGTTGTGAACTCTGCAAACAACGTTTCCACTCCGATGATGAGAATGGTAAATTACTGTAATGCATGCATTCACAGTAATGAATGTAACCAAATGACGGGGATTAACGGTACATTTACTAGGCCTACTGGTTACATATGAAATGACGAATGATGACAATTAACAATCAAAGGCCAAACAATGAAACAATGAAACAATGAATGTACAATAATTGGCAGGAGACAGTGAAGCACATTCTGGAGAGCTGAGTGCAAGCATTCTGGAGAAAGATGCCCATATCTTCTCCACACACCCCTCCCCTTCTTCTGGTCTCAACATTTTAAATTATACTCAAGACACTTACCTTCACACATTCTAGATGCTTTTCACTGACAGCCACAACTCAGTAATCAGCTAGGCCTATTGCCACACGCGCTGCCCAAATGGCTGGCTTCCCAAATAGGCATAAGCCTATACACCTGTGATTTGAAATATTCCACAGCTATTTATATAATTTTAAAAAAGCTAATGATCCTATGTGGCTAGGTCAAACTCTCTGGTAAAGTGTTTTGAGTGATTTAGACAGAAGTAATAATATACGAACGAAGTAATAATATACGAACGGTGCACTGTGCCCCGCTTACTTTCCCTTCTAATTCGCAAGAGGCTGAAACCAGAGCTCTGTATATAATGACGAGCTGCATGTCTCTGCCCTAACAATGTGAGTTGATGTTCTAAACCGGGAATGCAGGCCACAAGCGTAGGTCTGTATATTAAGCCCATTGAACCACATTGGGCTTATTCAGGACATATTTTGTCGAGAGTGAGCCCTCTCGCTTCGCCTCTTCCTCTCTGCTGAAACTAGCGCGCAAAACAGCGCCCATCTGTTTTACCATACTGTGTGTAGCACATGTATCTGACGCTGTCTGGACAGAAAAAGGATGACATGCCCTTTTAGTCCAGACAGCATCAGATAGCCTACATGGTCTACACACACGGAGACCACGGACGGATCTACATACTTGGGGGCCCCTGGGCCGGAGTGTCTTCGGAGGCCCTCACCACCACTTGTTATGACACACAAGGCGTAGCACCTCAAATATAACTCACACAGGATTTACAGTGCAATCACAGCATCGTGTAAAAAATACCGCTTTTCCCCAACAATAGTACAGGTCAACACAATCGTCGCTGCCAAATTGTTATGAAATCGGATCTACATCCTGCACCGTGAAACTAAAGCGCAGTGAATTAAATCTCCATTGGCTATCTAGCCTAGCAGTCTGTAGCCTAATTGCTAAGCTGTCATGCTAAAAACATCAGTTTATAAGCGCCTTAGGGGAGACGCTGTAATACATTCTACAAAAAGGGACTCTGACTAAGAACACCTGTAGATAACTTATCATAGCCTACAGGATTTAAACCACAATCACTAGTCAAAAGTGAAATATTCTAGGAAAACACTGCTAATAATGTACTTAAATCCACAATATCGAATTTGCAAAAAATAACAGCTGCAAAAGTTCTCAGATGAAACAAAGCAAATGTTCTGCCAAGTGTAAAGTTCACAGGCTATTCGAAACAAACCAAAACCAACGCAGAATAATAAACGATTTCTTACCTTACAGGAGTCTCTTTCTAGTCTTCCTCCTTGCAAAGTCTTCCTCTACTTCTTCGAAGTTGAGCTCTCTTATTAGGTCGGATTCAATTGCCAAGAGCGATTAGGCGCATTTTGGCACATCCGTGTCCTGAGTTGGTTTTGCGGTGGAGCTTCAAACTCAACTGACAGAACTGACGCAAAAGTTTCCTCCACTAACCCGGAAGAGCAGCTGACAACAGGCTCGGCAACCGTGTTTTCACTGATTGTGATTGGCTACCGCTAACCTCGTCCTGATTGCTAGCATTAGCATCGGACTGTTTAGAAAACAAACTTGAAATAACAGGAACATTTTGACCTCAACCTCGCCTCTTTTGCTTCCTTTCATTTTTTTGCTTTTCCAACGTTTTTTTGCTGTTCCAACGTTTCTGATCCATCTCTGCGCAAAACGAACAGTAAATCAGCTATCTGATCGATGCTACACGAAACAGACTGGACCGCTCCAAATTTTCAAACAGCAACTTGCATTTGATTTGGCAGAATTTACATATCAGAAAGCTTTAATAGGTCCCAGTGTGGCCTATCGTTTTTTTCAGCATAGTTTATGCACTATTTTCTAGGTAATACATAATCTCCTTTTATTAATAAGTAACATATTGTAGCGATCTGCCCGGCATACGCTAGCCACACGTTGCGTGGCAGCGAAGAGCGCTAGGGATTGTGGGTAGCTCATGTCCCGGTTCTAAAAATGTTGTGGTATGCCTTTACGTTTCAATAGTTAAGCTAATGTTATGTGTTTATGTTTCTTTAAGTTGTCGTAGTTCAGGTTATGGGGGAATGTTAAAATGCCTACCGTGACCGAGCCTTGCATGGCCGGAGGATGTGTTCTTTGTTGATCGTTGAAGGAGGTAAGAAAATAAAGGGTGACGTTCCTGGAGTCGTGCGGTGTATGGGGCACAGGAACTCTCCAGTAAAATCAATCTCTGTCTCTTGCCATCTTCTTCTGGCTGAGCTCGCCACATTGGTGTCAGAAGTGGGATTAGCGAGCAGAAGAGGATGGAGAGAGAGATTGACGAGCTGGGGAGGACACTCACACAGACCCAGGGGCACCTAAAGGGCCTACTGCGGCAGAAGATGGAGTCTGCCGGAGGTGATGGCTACATGGCATGCCCCGACGGTGCCAGTATCCCACGGCTACCCCAGCAGGGTACTGCAAGACCACGCCCACAACCCGTGGCTACAACCAGCAACGTCAGGCTACCTACCAGTCCAGAGCTGCAACAACCCCTACTCGGCACGCCCAGCCTACCACGTTCTGCAGGGGTGCCAAGATCATCCGCCAAGCTGCCCAAGTACAACGGGACGACTCAGCTAGAGCCCTACCTCGCCCAAGTCCACCTGGCGGTCCGACACAGCGGCTGGAGCAGTGAGGAAGCCGCTACTCACCTGGCACTAGCGTTAGAAGGGAACGCAGTACAGGTGCTTCTCGACCTAACCCCAGCAGAACAACGGGACCTCCAAGCCTTGACCGGGGCGCTGGAAATGAGGTTTGGGCAGAGACTCTTCGCGGACCAGAGCAGGGAGCAACTGGCCAGCCGCCATCGCCAAGGAGAAGAGAACCTGGGCACCTTCGCTGCTGATGTGCGGCTGCACGCTCGACAGGGCTACCCCGAATTCCAAATAGCTGCACAAGAGGAGCTGGCCCTCCACGCTTTCCTGCGGGGGCTCGCACCAGAAAAGCTGCGACAACATGTCTGCCTCGCCAGGCCTAAGACTCTCGGTGAGGCACTCCATGAGGCCGAACAAGCCGAAGGGGTACTCTCCAGGTGGCCCACCCAGCAGAGGGTCACATCACGCCAACCATGTGTCCGGGTGGCCGACTACGACGAGGGGGAAACGACAGAAGAGGTCTGTCAGGTTCGGCCTCCGCTACGACGATTCCAGCACCAGACTCCACCACCCAGGCGACGCCCCCCCTGGTCTACAGACCGGTGTTACAGATGCGACGAACCTGGCACCAGCGCCAAAAGCCAGAGCTTCTCCGTTTGGGGGAAACGACGGAGGAGTGGTCTAACGAGGGGTTCACCACTCCGGTCTCCATCCCCCCTCCAGGGCCGATGCTCTGTGGTCGGACGCCTCGGCCACACCAAGGGACTATACCTGCAATGTCGACTGGACGGCCGACCTTGTAGAGCACTGGTAGACACGGGGTCAACCATTTCCTTGGTGCGACCTGGCGTCCTTCCGAATACCACCGGGCCACCTTCCAAGGCTTGGTCGCCAACCACCACGCAGATGGTCACAGTGACGGGAGAAGAGGTTGGCATGAGAGGGAAGAAGCCAGTAAAAGTCCAGGTTGGAGACCAGGAGCTGGAGCACGGGTTCTGGCTTGCCGACATCCGTGACGCATGCATCATTGGCCTGGACCTGCTGAGTCGTTGGGGCGCCCGTGTTAACGTGTCAGGGACATCTATCACTCTTGGCACGGAGACCGTGGCGCTCCAGTCTGGTAAAGAGAAGGACTGGCCCAAAGACAGGCGAGCCAGTCGTCGAGCAGCGACCAGACAGCCCAAACGGCCTTCCACTGCCCGTGGGCCCAACCAGCATCAGGCCGCTTCAGCCCCAACCACTGTGTCTGCTGCCCTTCCCTCCGCCGAGACGACAGAAAGACGAGAGGAGGCCGAAACACAACCAACTAAGGTCTTGGGGACGGTCAAATGGTTCAACGTCCGAAATGGCTACGGTTTCATCAACAGAAATGACACAAAAGAAGACGTCTTTGTCCACCAGACCGCCATAAAGAAAAACAACCCCAGGAAATACCTCCGCAGTGTTGGAGATGGAGAAACTGTGGAGTTTGATGTGATTGAAGGGGAAAAGGGAGCAGAGGCAGCCAATGTGACCGGCCCAGCGGGTGTTTCAGTCCAGGGGAGCAAGTATGCCGCTGGCCGGAACCGCTACAGGCGGTACCCCCGTAGGAGGGGCCCAGCCCGTGACCACGCTACCCCCCATACTTGGGTGACGAGAGCCAGGGAGCTCCAGCCCAGGCCAACTCCGGGGCGAGACAGAAGCAGACCTACGATGCCCCAAAAGGGTGTTTCTCCCAAGCTCTGCAGCCATTGGCAGGGGCCCGGGGAGATCTTGGGCCGACTATCGGGGGTGGGTACAGGGTGCGCATGCCGGGCCGAGACTGCACGGCGGAGGCGTCCTGAACACTTGAGGGACTTTGTGTTGAGAGATTGGGTCGTCGGGGGCGACTGACCCCTCTGGTGGGGGCTATGTAGCGATCTGCCCGGCATACGCTAGCCACACGTTGCGTGGCAGCGAAGAGCGCTAGGGATTGTGGGTAGCTCATGTCCCGGTTCTAAAAATGTTGTGGTATGCCTTTACGTTTCAATAGTTAAGCTAATGTTATGTGTTTATGTTTCTTTAAGTTGTCGTAGTTCAGGTTATGGGGGAATGTTAAAATGCCTACCGTGACCGAGCCTTGCATGGCCGGAGGATGTGTTCTTTGTTGATCGTTGAAGGAGGTAAGAAAATAAAGGGTGACGTTCCTGGAGTCGTGCGGTGTATGGGGCACAGGAACTCTCCAGTAAAATCAATCTCTGTCTCTTGCCATCTTCTTCTGGCTGAGCTCGCCACAATATTAAAAGTAACATTTACATAAAGTCATTTAGCAAAGGCTTTGTTTTATCCAGAGTGACTTTCAAGTCACTTTGACTAAAATATAAAATGGATTAGTATTAGCTCACATTTAATGGAAACATCTAATATAAATATACTGTTTAGAATATTAAATATGTACCACTAAATAGATCTATTATCTAACACATGCTAGTAGTTAAAGGGCCCATATATAATTTGTTTAGGGACCCTGGTATGGGTTGTAGAGTAGGGGCCTTAGTATGGTTTGTGGAGAGGCCTTTGTATGAAGGGCCCTAGTATGGGTTGAGGTGTAGACGGTGCAGTCACGGGGCACTTGGTTGGCTAAATGGTCCACATATTCAAGCACTATCTTCCTATTTATCTAGTTTTTGGATTCACAGTTGATTGCCTCACGGTCACGGGCCTCCAGGGGTGTAGCACAAAATTCTGGCCCTCGTACAGAGGCAGTCTCTGAGAGGCCCCTCAACTCTTTATTCATGGTTCAAAAGATTTTTGACAGCCCCTCCACACATTTTTGCGGGCCTCGGACCTTTAGAGGCCTCGCGGTGCCTTTTAGCCCGAGGCCTCTAGTGGTCGGAGGCCCCTGGGCCCAGGCCCCATTGGCCCGGTCCATAATACGGCGCTGACGGAGACTGTTTCGCTCGCTCGGATGCTTTATCAGAGATTGATGCGTCTTCCTGTCGGTACGTGTCTAGGTGAAATAAATTAACAATATTTCAATATTTCATTTGGATGGGCAAGGAGGATGATAGGGCCGGGCCTGGTACACTCCTTAGGCCTACTCCATGCGCGTCAGTAAACGTTTGTTCTCTGACATAATTATTAATTGTCTGTGTTCTCTAACACAGATAGACTTGCTATGTTCACTATCCCTAGGCTTGCCACACTCCACACCTGTCTGTACTTCACCTTGCGCATGGAGCGTCCGTCTTCCAGACACTCAAGCCAGTAGTCCTCTCATCCCAGCTCTCCACATCCCCAGTCTTCAAGACACTCAAACCAGTAGTCCTCTCATCCCAGCTCTCCACAGCCCCAGTCTTCAAGACACTCAAACCAGTAGTCCTCTCATCCCAGCTCTCCACAGCCCCAGTCTTCAAGACACTCAAACCAGTAGTCCTCTCATCCCAGCTCTCCACAGCCCCAGTCTTCAAGACACTCAAACCAGTAGGCCTCTCATCCCAGCTCTCCACAGCCCGTCTTCAAGACACTCAAACCAGTAGGCCTCTCATCCCAGCTCTCCTCTCATCCCAGCTCTCCACATAGAACTGCAAGTCTTCATCAACAATGACCTTACCAAGATTTCCGGGCAGAGCACCTGACCCGGTTGCTGCTGCTACCTGGGGAGGGATGTTGACTGTCTGTGGTAGTGGAGTGGCTAACTGTGCTCCTAAAACTAAACTACCTGACCTATTACATAGCACATGCTAAAAAGTGAAAGATGGGTGAACAAATGCAGTTTGTTGTTTGATGCAATAATGAAAGCCCTGTTTCCATCTTCATGCTGTGCACATTGCTTTCTTGTGCTCTAATATGTACAAATTGCTTGTACGGTTGATCTCAGTTCCGTTGATCTCAGCTCCGTTGTGTTGATCTCAGTTGTGTTGTGTTGATCTCAGTTGTGTTGTGTTGATCTCAGTTGTGTTGTGTTGATCTCAGTTCTGTTGTGTTGATCTCAGTTGTGTTGTGTTGATCTCAGTTGTGTTGTGTTGATCTCAGTTCTGTTGTGTTGATCTCAGTTCTGTTGTGTTGATCTCAGTTCTGTTGTGTTGATCTCAGTTGTGTTGTGTTGATTTCAGTTGTGTTGTTGCTAAACCGTTGGCTCCTTCTTGTCCCCTTTTAGTGATACTGATACAAAGTACTATTTTCCATGTGACATTTTAGTGTTACATTTCTAATATTAGGTGTCTGCTATGACATGTACAGAACAGCACGGTTCTTTACAATATATTCATACTGTAGGTTTGTAAATAGATGTTTAAGGACATGGGTGCGTACAGCTCTAGTTGTGTCTAACTGGGTCAACCGCAAAAGTTTGAAAACCCTGGTTGTAAAGGGTTAAACAGTACTAAGACGAAGGAAGGCTCCAAACAACCTATTCCTCTATATCTCTCTCCTCTCTCCCATGTTGGATTAAAGGAAGATAGAGTTGGGGATGGAAATGGAACGCTTTATTAAAGACTGCTCGTTCCCTCAGGAGTCAACTATGGGGGACACTTTCCCTAGGGAAAAACAATCTTGTCTGTTCATTTTTGGTACGATGCTAACACATAACCATGACTCTCTACCCTATTCTCTGCATATTCAGAAATAGATTAAATAAATTGACTAGAGTAGGACATTTACAATATACAGATGTAGGATCTTAATTTGATCACCCCGTTGCAGGAGAACTGTCCTGCAATACAGGACATTTTAAACTTGTAGTGTATTTGACATTTAAAAATGCTGCTAAAGTTTGTCATTTCCTGTTTGAAATTTCAGACTTGATTTTCCCTTATGAAAAATGTATCAACCCTTACAAAAATTGTCATTAATTATAATCCACATAATAATTCACATTTCCTGTTGCTGCATGATAATTTTCTTGCTGTAGCAAACTGGCTCAAATTAAGATCCTACATCTGTATATGGATCTACAGTAGATAGCATGCATGGTTTTGGATTTCTGAAGAAAACTAAAATCTGTTCTATGTTTAATTTGTTTCATAGTCAAAAATACACACATTGATGACTTTTAGCGAATTTAACCAACTGGTTTTACTATAAATGATCACAACAAGGAAACTACTGTATGTTGACTCAACCAATTTGATACCCAGAGGGATATCCATTTTTATATAGATTTATGGCTGCCTCATAGTCTTTGTTCACAACCTTATAACACATTGCACAACACCCCATATTCTCACAAATGTACAATCTCATATGAACAATGTTTTTGAACTGTATCGTTCTGTAGGTTGCATTGTCCAAAAGACCAGAACAGGGTAATGAATGTTCCCACGGTATACTGCACATGCTCTTATGACCTTCATACATTCCAGTCCCTCAGGGATCTGTGTCAGGCTCTGTATCCACTCCTGCCACTACCGCCATACTCCATGTTCATCTCTGATAGCACTCACAGATACAGCAGCACCTCCTCCATGGTTATAGTGAAGTAACTGTCTGGTGCACTCAGAAAAAAAGGTGCTATTTACTGTAGATTAGATTAGATTTGTATATAGTCACATGCACAAGGTTGTACTTTAGAATTTTGGCAATGAGACCCTTTATGTACTTCCCCAGAGTCAGATTAACTTGATATCATTTGTATGTCTCTGTGTCCAGTATGAAGGAAGTTTGAGGCTGTTTCGCCAATGCTAACTAGCGGTAGTGCGATGACTGGAAGTCTATGGTTATCAGGAGTATGGCTGGTGTTGTAGGTGTCCTGGAGTGCAGGCAGTGTGCACAAAATGGTGCGTTCGACTGAGCGTACCACCCTCTGCAGTGCCTTGCGGTCAGCGGCAGTGAACTTGCCGTACCTGGCTTTGATGCAGCCCGACAGCATGCTCTCGATGATGCTCCTGTAGAACACCGTGAGGGCCCTTTTTGGTACCAGGTAGAACCCTTTTGAGTTCCATGTAGAAAACATTATACAGAGGGTTCTACATGGAAGAGTTCTAACCTGATCCAAAAAGGGTTATACCTGGAATCCCAAAGGGTTCTCCTATGGTGACAGCTGAATAACCCTTTTTTCTAAGTGTATGGAGGACCTTGGAAAACATTTTTCAATTGTCACATTTACATTGCTCAGGTGATATCCAGGCACGCGCTTGTCTTCAATGTTGGGGAAAGGAATAGAATACATTTGCCCCTGGACACTGATCTGAGGTAAGTTTTAGCATTTATCCCACTAATGTTTGAGGTTAGGATTCTGAGAGGGTAATTGCTAGGTCTATGCCTTAATGTAAGTTCTATGCGGAGAGTGGCGGAAGTGAAAAATGAAGGGTATGTGGCTAAAGGGCAAACCGATATTTAATTAATTTAGTTAAAATTGGGTAAGGTAATAGATTTTGGCTAGTCGGGCTGTCAATGGGATTCTTAGTCTCTCCCATGGGGGAAGGTCAGGGGTCCCGCCTGCTCTAGGTGGCAAACAAGTCAGGCTGCTCAACTGATTGGTTGACATACTGTAAACTGAGACATTTTGTGACAAACTTAACAGAAAAAATATGAAATTATGTTACCAAAACAAGATCAATTACATAAAAAATAATGGAAAAATACTTTAGAACACCATAACTTATATTATGGGCAGAAAACCCAATTCATCTCCATCGTTCATTGACGTTGATGGGTAATTTATAACAAAACCTTTTGATATAGCCAATCATTTCAATTACTATTTTACTGGTAAAGAGGACAAACAGAGAAGGGAATTGAGCAGTGAACCTTCATATTTGTGTATTGAAGATCTAATAATGAAAGAGAAGGGTTGCTGTTTTGAATTTGGTCAAGTTTGTGTGGAAAAGGTGGAAAAAATATTGTTATTCACCAATAATGATAAGCCACCAGGTATAGACAACCTAGATGGAATACTATGGAGAATGGTAGCAGACTGTATTGCCACCATTACTTGCAATGTCTTTAATCAAAGCTTTAAGGCGTGTGTGTGTGTCCACAGGCATGGAAGGAAGTTAAAATAATTCCACTACCTAAAAATATCAAAGCACCCTTTTCTGGTTCTAACAGCTTGACCAGTCAGTTTGCTACCTGTTCTTAGTAAACTGATGGAGAAAATTGTGTTTGAACAAATTAACTACTGACTGTCAGCATGCATATAGGGAAGGGCACTTATTTTATATATACCTTTACTTAACTAGGCAAGTCAGTTAAGAACAAATTCTTATTTACAATGAAAACCTACCTACAGCGTCAGCCCATGGAGCAAATTAGGGTTAAGTGTCTTGCTCAAGGACACATCAACAGGTTTTCACCTTGTCAGCTCAGGGATTTGCTCCAGTAAACTTTCAGTTACTGGCCCAACACTCTACCCACTAGGCTACCTGCCACCCTCAACTAGGCTACCTGCCGCCCTCAACCTCCCTGCCGCCCTCAACTTGTACTGAACTGACTTAGATGACTGATGATTAGATACAATAAATTGATAATAAGATGATAGCTGGAGCTGTACTGTTAGACTTCAGTGCAGCCTTTGATGTTATTGATCATAATTTGTTATTGAAAAAAAATCCCCACATCACCTGCCATCACTTGTTTGGATAGTTACTTATCCAATAGAGCTTAGAGAGTATTCTTCAATGGAAGTTTCTCTAATATCAGATATGTACAGTGTGGTGTCCCTCAAGGCAGTTCCCTTGAGCCCTTACTCTTCTCTTTTTTTTTTTTTTTTTACAAATGATTTGCCACTTGTCTTACAAGACAAGTGTGCCCATTGAACAAGTTGAAGAAGTTGAACTACCAGGAGTAATCATGGTCAAGTCATATTGACAAAGTTGTTGTGAAGATGGGGAGAGGTATGTCTATTATAAAAAGATGGTCTGCATTTTTTACACAAAATATTAACTGTACTAGTTGTTCAGGCTCTGATCTTGTCCCACCTTGATTACTGTCCAGTAATTGGTCAGGTGCAGCAAAGAAAGACCTAGAAAATTGACTACTTCTCACTGCCTTCCAGCAATTCACTGCCTTCCTGAAGACAAATAATGTATACAAAACACTTCAGTTTGGTTTTAGACCCTATCATAGCACTGAGACTGCACTCGTGAAAGTGGTAAACAACCTTTTAATGGCGTTGGGGTGCAAGGGTGAACGACAAGGCTCTGGAGCGACGAACCACCCTTGCTGTCTCTGCCTGGCCGGTTCCCATCTCTCCATTGGGATTCTCTGCCTCTGACCCTATTACGGGGGCTGAGTCACTGGCTTACTGGCGCTTTCCATGCCATCCCTAGGAGGGGTGCGTCACTTCCTGTCCAGTTTGTCGCCCCCTCTGGCTTGTGCAGTGGAGGGGATCTTTCGTGGACTATACTCAGACTTGTCTCAGGGTAGTAAGTTGGTGGTTGTTGATATCCCTCTATTGGTGTAGGGGCTGTGCTTTGGCAGAGTGGGTGAGGTTATATCCTGCCTGGTTGGCCCTGCCTGGTGTCTTGTGTGAATTTAAGTATGCTCCCTCTAATTCTCTCTCTCTCCCACTCTACCTCCTCTCCCGGAGGACTTGAGCCTACCCGGAGGACCATGCTTCAGGACCACCTGCCCTGATGACCAGCTGTCCCCAGTCCACCTGGTCGTGCTGCTGCACCGGTTTTAACTCTTCTGCCTGCGGTTATGGAACCCTGACCTGTTCATTGGACGTGCCACCTTGTCCCAGACCTGCTGTTTTCATCTCGCTCTCGCTCTACCGCACCTGCGCTCTGTTGCACTGAAAAACCAAGTGACATTCACTCCTGATGTATTTACCTGTTGCAACCTCCACAACTACTTTTATTATTATTTGACCCTGCTGGTCATCTATGAACATTTGAACATCTTGGAGAAAGAACTGGCCTTAATGGCCATGAATTGTTATAATCTCCACCCGGCACAGCCAGACTGGCCACCCCTCAGAGCCTGGTTCCTCTCTAGGTTTCTTCCTAGGTTTTGCCTTTCTAGGGAGTTTTTAGTCTGGGTTTCTGTATAGCACTTTGTGACATCGGCTGATGTAAAAAGGGCTTTATAAATACATTTGATTTGATTTGACAACTTCTCTTCTAATCTTTTTCAGTATGTGTGTTGAAAATGCCTAACCACTTGTATAATCTATTTGCATACACTTCAAACAGACATACATGTACAGTACAAACCCCACCAGACACGCCACTATGGGTTTCTTCACGGTACCCAAACCAAAGACAGATTTAAATAGTCTCTCAGTTATGTACAGAGCCATGTCATAGTGGAATGCTCTGCCACCAGAGGTTACTCAGGCAAAAAACAAGTTTAGCTTTAAAAAACATCTTGTATCGTTGTGCCTCACCTCTTTCTAAAGATCAAATTTAACTGTACTTTATATAAGAATATGAATATGTATATATGAATAGTGTGTAAATAGTATTTTTATTGTCTCTTGGTGTCTTTCCTATATTTAACACATTTTTGTAATTATTATTTTTGTATTTTATTATTATTATTATTATTATTAATAATAATAATTATTATTATTATTATTAATCCCTAATCTTACTACATTTGCACACACTGTACATATATTTTCTATTGTGTTATTGACTGAACGTTTGTTTATCCCATGTGTACATTGTTTTTGTCGCACTGCTTTGCTTTGTCTTGACCAGGTCGCAGTTGTAAATGGCCTACCTGGTTAAATAAGTACAGAACAGTGTGACTGTTCTGTACTTTATCATGAACAGTATTTGTACATTGTATGTGGACCCCAGGAAGAGTAACTGGATCCTAATAAAGTAAACTATGTAACAGCATCCCCTACTGCTGACTGAAGAGAGATCCCCTGTATAACGCCTCCCAGCCCCCCACCCACTGTCCCAGCCGCACAGGACAATAACCTCATTATCTACAATCACCCTGAACACATATTCAAGAGAAAGGAATTGCTTTCTCCTAAGCCGATTACCCATGTGGACATATTCCAATAAATGTTTGTGGAATAATACAGAGCTTATTCTACAATAACAGCTGTGCTGGGTAGCAGGAAGACAATACAAGCCCTCTGTGCTCTGTAGCGCTCTGAAAGAATTAGTGTTTACTCCTCGCTCGTATCACCACTCACTCTTCAGTCGTATTTTCAGTGTACCACTAGCTGAGTTTCCCATATTAGCTCTCTGCTTCAACTCTTACGGGAGATGTCCTTAGGAAGGGGGAGGAAGGGGTGGGACTAGGAGGAATACTCAGCCCTGAGAGACCTGACAGTTTACTGTAATAGCATTGTGTGTGGTGAAAGTGAGGGGAGACAGAGAGATGAGCTGAGCAAACCCCTTGGGTAGCATTTTCCTGTTCGCTCAGCTCTGTGTAGGCGATGAAACTGAGTGGTAGGTACTGAGACGGGGAGCATTCCTCACACACATGCAGTAGATAAATATGATTCCCTCCCAACCCCCCAGGGAACACTAATGAGCTTTGGTGATTAAAATGAATGGGGAAAGAATGTATGTTCCTGCTTAATGTATAAGCACTTAATAATCATTACATTTACATTGACATTTGAGTCATTTAGCAGACACTCTTATCCAGAGCGACTTACAGTAGTGAGTGCATTACATTTTCATACTGTCTTGTCGTTAGTCTTGTTTGAATATTCTACACTGTAATTACACTGAGTCTGCACTAGTACATTGTACTGTATGTGCATAACAACCAACTGTATAGGTATTAGGCGCCCTTATTGTAAAGCGAAACTGAAGAAACACTTTGTATGTCTGTAACGTGCTGGTATTGTCAATCCCAGCAATACGCTTTTATTTTTATATACCCTGCCGACTACGGCAGTTATAAGAAGTCATATTCCTTCATAATGGAAGATGGCTAAAAACGCTATGCTTTCACAGCCAAGATATCTGTGAGAAATATATGAAAAACCAAACAAACCAACATGAAGCAGATGATGTATTATGTGTTACACAGAGCATAAAGGGCCCAGTTTAAACCACGGAGGGCCAATTAGTCTCAACAAAGGCAACAGTAAAGCCACACAAACACAGAAAATGAACACCAACAGTGCTACACAACCAATGACCTTTCAGACTCAAGTCTTCATTATGGGCAGCTGCAACCCTTTGATATTCACGGTTATGTTTTGTTTGATTTTCTCGACCGCCAAAAATGTTGCGGAACAAACATGATTATGTGTTTTCTTTCAGGGCAACTTAGCACACTCACTATGTTAATTACTGCAATGTACTTCTGATGATATCTCTTGAATTTACATGATGTGGATTTTAAAGGTCAAACAAATGATCAAACAATTCTTGTCTAATTCCCCCAAAATGACGTGGAGCCCACAGAAATACAATGACTAGTAGAATAACTAGTAGAATAACTAGTAGAATGACTAGTAGAATGACTAGTATAATAACTAGTAGAATAACTAGTAGAATAACTAGTAGAATGACTAGTATAATGACTAGTATAATGACTAGTATAATAACTAGTAGAATAACTAGTAGAATAACTAGTATAATGACTAGTATAATGACTAGTATAATAACTAGTAGAATAACTAGTAGAATAACTAGTAGAATAACTAGTATAATAACTAGTATAATGACTAGTAGAATAACTAGTATAATAACTAGTAGAATGACTAGTAGAATGACTAGTATAATAACTAGTAGAATAACTAGTATAATGACTAGTAGAATGACTAGTATAATGACTAGTATAATGACTAGTAGAATAACTAGTATAATGACTAGTAGAATAACTAGTATAATGATGTCACGTTTGTGTGTGGGGAGAGACCAAGGCGCAGCGCAATCATAGTTCGACATTCTTTATTTATATAATTACTATGTATAATAAGAATCAACTGAACGAACTACAACGAAAAACAACCACTATAGGGAAAAACGTCACGTTAACGAAACACACTAATTTAACGGACGTAAAGAAAACACACTTACTTTTAACCCGTGACTGCGACATACATCGATATCGACAACAACCCACACCACGTGAAGGACCGACTCAACATATATTGGATCCCTAATTAGAGACAACGGGGAGCAGCTGCCTCTAATTAGAGATCCACCCAAACCCCACAAAGAAACAGAAAAGAAAGACACTGTCAGACTCTGACCATAGCTACATAGAGAAGCAAATAGGCTTCTCTATGGCCAGAGCCTGACAGTACCCCCCCCCCCAAGGCGCGGACTCCCGGACGCCAAAACCAAACAAAAACAAACACACAAAACAGGGGGGGTTAATGGGGGGAAAGACTAGTCCCTCGGGGGCGGCTCTGGCTCCGGGGAGTTGGACAGTTTTGTCCCATGCCCTTTTCTTATCACCGGGCCCGGACTGGGCACCGGTGGGGCAAACAGCTCCGGCCATGGAGCGGGGTAAACAACCGGGGCCGGACTGGGCACCGGTGGGGCAAACGGCTCCGGCCATGGAGCGGGGAAAACAACCGGGCCCGGACTGGGCACCGGTGGGGCAAACGGCTCCGGCCATGGAGCGGGGAAAACAACCGGGCCCGGACTGGGCACCGGTGGGGCAAACGGCTCCGGCCATGGAGCGGGGTAAACAACCGGACCCGGACTGGGCACCGGTGGGGCGAACGGCTCCGGCCATGGAGCGGGGAAAACACCCGGGCCCGGACTGGGCACCGGTGGGGCGAACGGCTCCGGCCATGGAGCGGGGAAAACAACCGGGCCCGGACTGGGCACCGGTGGGGCGAACGGCTCCGGCCATGGAGCGGGGAAAACAACCGGGCCCGGACTGGGCACCGGTGGGGCGAACGGCTCCGGCCATGGAGCGGGGAAAACAACCGGGCCCGGACTGGGCACCGGTGGGGCGAACGGCTCCGGCCATGGAGCGGGGAAAACAACCGGGCCCGGACTGGGCACCGGTGGGGCGAACGGCTCCGGCCATGGAGCGGGGAAAACAACCGGGCCCGGACTGGGCCCCGGTGGGACAAACGGCTCCGGCCATGGAGCTGGGCAAGAAACCGGGCCCGGACTGGGCACCGGTGGGGCAAACGGCTCCGGCCATGGAGCTGGGAAAACAGCCGGGCCCGGACTGGGCACCGGTGGAGCGGACTGCTCCGGCACTGAGGCGGAGCAGGCGGCTGGACCCGGACTGGGTACCGGTGGAGCGGACTGCTCTGGCACTGAGGCGGAGCAGACGGCTGGACCCGGACAGGGTACCGGTGGAGCGGACTGCTCTGGCACTGAGGCGGAGCAGGCGGCTGGACCCGGACAGGGTACCGGTGGAGCGGACTGCTCTGGCACTGAGGCGGAGCAGGCGGCTGGACCCGGACTGGGTACCGGTGGAGCGGACTGCTCTGGCACTGAGGCGGAGCAGGCGGCTGGACCCGGATTGGGCACCGGTGGAGCGGACTGCTCTGGCACTGAGGCGGAGCAGACGGCTGGACCCGGACAGGGTACCGGTGGAGCGGACTGCTCTGGCACTGAGGCGGAGCAGGCGGCTGGACCCGGACAGGGTACCGGTGGAGCGGACTGCTCTGGCACTGAGGCGGAGCAGGCGGCTGGACCCGGACTGGGTACCGGTGGAGCGGACTGCTCTGGCACTGAGGCGGAGCAGGCGGCTGGACCCGGATTGGGCACCGGTGGAGCGGACTGCTCTGGCACTGAGGCGGAGCAGGCGGCTGGACCCGGATTGGGTACCGGTGGAGCGGACTGCTCTGGCCCTGGGGCGGAGCAGACGGCTGGTCCCGGAATGGGTACCGGTGGAGCGGACTGCTCTGGCACTGAGGCGGAGCAGGCAGCTGGACCCGGACTGGGTACCTGTGGAGCGGACTGCTCTGGCACTGAGGCGGAGCAGGCGGCTGGACCCGGATTGGGCACCGGTGGAGCGGACTGCTCTGGCACTGAGGCGGAGCAGGCGGCTGGACCCGGATTGGGCACCGGTGGAGCGGACTGCTCTGGCCCTGGGGCGGAGCAGACGGCTGGTCCCGGAATGGGTACCGGTGGAGCGGACTGCTCTGGCACTGAGGCGGAGCAGGCGGCTGGACCCGGAATGGGCACCAGTGAACTGACCTTCGCAGGAGGTTCAGGGGCGCTGACCTTCGCAGGAGGTTGCGAGGCGCTGACCTTCGCTGGAGGTTGAGAGACGCTGACCTTCGCTGGAGGTTGAGAGGCGCTGACCTTCGCAGGAGGTTGAGAGGCGCTGACCTTCGCAGGAGGTTGAGAGGCGCTGACCTTCGCAGGAGGTTGAGAGGCGCTGACCTTCGCAGGAGGTTGAGAGGCGCTGACCTTCGCTGGAGGTTGAGAGGCGCTGACCTTCGCTGGAGGTTGAGAGGCGCTGACCTTCGCTGGAGGTTGAGAGGCGCTAACCCTCGCAGGAGGTTGAGAGGCGCTGACCTTCGCAGGAGGCTGAGAGGCGCTGACCTTCGCTGGAGGCTGAGAGGCGCTGACCTTCGCTGGAGGTTGAGAGGCGCTGACCTTCGCTGGTGGTTGAGAGGCGCTGACCTTCGCTGGAGGTTGAGAGGCGCTGACCTTCGCTGGAGGTTGAGAGGCGCTGACCTTCGCTGGAGGTTGAGAGGCGCTGACCTTCGCCGGAGGTTGAGAGGCGCTGACCTTCGCCGGAGGTTGAGAGGCGCTGACCTTCGCAGGAGGTTGAGAGGCGCTGACCTTCGCAGGAGGTTGAGAGGCGCTGACCTTCGCTGGAGGTTGAGAGGCGCTGACCTTCGCTGGAGGTTGAGAGGCGCTGACCTTCGCAGGAGGTTGAGAGGCGCTGACCTTCGCAGGAGGTTGAGAGGCGCTGACCTTCGCTGGAGGTTGAGAGGCGCTGACCCTCGCTGGAGGTGGAGAGGCGCTGACCCTCGCTGGAGGTTGAGAGGCGCTGACCCTCGCTGGAGGTTGAGAGGCGCTGACCCTCGCTGGAGGTTGAGAGGCGCTGACCCTCGCTGGAGGTTGAGAGGCGCTGACCCTCGCTGGAGGTTGAGAGGCGCTGACCTTCGCAGGAGGCTTAGAGGCGCTGACCTTCGCAGGAGGCTTAGAGGCGCTGACCTTCGCAGGAGGCTTAGAGGCGCTGACCTTCGCAGGAGGCTTAGAGGCGCTGACCTTCGCAGGAGGCTTAGCGGCGCTGACCTTCGCAGGAGGCTTAGAGGCGCTGACCCTCGCTGGAGGCTCAGGGTGGCTGACCCTCGCTGGAGGCTCAGGGTGGCTGACCCTCGCTGGAGGCTCAGGGTGGCTGACCCTCGCTGGAGGCTCAGGGTGGGGAGCCGGCACGGGTCGTACCGGACTGGGAAGGCGCACCGGAGGTCGAATGCGTGGAGCTGGCACGGGACGCACCTGGCTAGACGCACGCACTGGAGGTTGGGTGCGGGGAGTCGGGCAGAGGTCCGGACCCAGACTGGACATCGGTGAAGCGGATTGCTCTGGCCTGGAAGGGGAGTATCTGACCGGACCTGGACTGGTCCACTCCGCCATCTCCCTCTCGACCTCCTCCTCTATCTCCACCAATTCCCTCAGAACCTCCCCAAAATGCTCCTCCAGCTCTTCCTCCTGCTCCTTGCTCTGAGCCCCCCATTGGTACCTGGGTCTCCCCATGGTCCACATGGGGATTGGAGTTGGCTCCTCCAGGAGCCCCCACGGGTGAGGGAACCGAAGCATGTCCTCCTCCTCGTCCTCCTCTGACGAGTCCGACTCGAACCCTCCGAGGAGTTCGGTGTTGGTAAACCGACGCGGGGCTATCTCGCTCTCCGTCTCTCTCCATTGCGCCATGAACCTTCCACGGTCCTCTGGCTCCACCCTAGGCCACGGGGGAAACGGCACTGGCACTTCCTCCTTCGTCTCTCGCCAGCTGCGCTGCTTGGTCTCCAGGTGGTGGGTTGTTCTGTCACGTTTGTGTGTGGGGAGAGACCAAGGCGCAGCGCAATCATAGTTCGACATTCTTTATTTATATAATTACTATGTATAATAAGAATCAACTGAACGAACTACAACGAAAAACAACCACTATAGGGAAAAACGTCACGTTAACGAAACACACTAATTTAACGGACGTAAAGAAAACACACTTACTTTTAACCCGTGACTGCGACATACATCGATATCGACAACAACCCACACCACGTGAAGGACCGACTCAACATATATTGGATCCCTAATTAGAGACAACGGGGAGCAGCTGCCTCTAATTAGAGATCCACCCAAACCCCACAAAGAAACAGAAAAGAAAGACACTGTCAGACTCTGACCATAGCTACATAGAGAAGCAAATAGGCTTCTCTATGGCCAGAGCCTGACAAATGACTAGTAGAATGACTAGTAGAATAACTAGTAGAATGACTAGTAGAATAACTAGTATAATGACTAGTAGAATGACTAGTAGAATAACTAGTAGAATGACTAGTAGAATAACTAGTATAATAACTAGTATAATGACTAGTAGAATGACTAGTATAATGACTAGTATAATGACTAGTATAATGACTAGTAGAATAACTAGTAGAATGACTAGTAAAATAACTAGTAGAATGACTAGTATAATGACTAGTAGAATAACTAGTAGAATGACTTGTAGAATAACTTGTATAATAACTAGTAGAATAACTAGTAGAATAACTAGTAGAATAACTAGTAGAATGACTAGTAGAATGACTAGTAGAATAAATAGTATAATGACTAGTAGAATGACTAGTATAATGACTAGTAGAATGACTAGTAGAATAACTAGTATAATGACTAGTAGAATGACTAGTATAATAACTTGTATAATGACTAGTAGAATGACTAGTAGAATAACTAGTAGAATAACTAGTAGAATGACTAGTAGAATGACTAGTATAATGACTAGTAGAATAACTAGTAGAATAACTAGTATAATGACTAGTAGAATGACTAGTAGAATAACTAGTAGAATGACTAGTAGAATGACTAGTATAATGACTAGTAGAATAACTAGTATAATGACTAGTAGAATAACTAGTATAATGACTAGTAGAATGACTAGTACAATAACTAGTAGAATGACTAGTAGAATAACTAGTAGAATGACTAGTATAATGACTAGTAGAATGACTAGTAGAATGACTAGTAGAATAACTAGTATAATGACTAGTAGAATGACTAGTATAATGACTAGTATAATAACTAGTATAATGACTAGTATAATGACTAGTAGAATAACTAGTAGAATGACTAGTATAATAACTAGTAGAATGACTAGTATAATAACTAGTAGAATGACTAGTATAATGACTAGTAGAATGACTAGTAGAATAACTAGTAGAATGACTAGTAGAATAACTTGTATAATAACTAGTAGAATAACTAGTAGAATAACTAGTAGAATGACTAGTAGAATGACTAGTAGAATAACTAGTATAATGACTAGTAGAATGACTAGTATAATAACTAGTATAATGACTAGTAGAATGACTAGTAGAATAACTAGTATAATGACTAGTAGAATGACTAGTATAATAACTAGTATAATGACTAGTAGAATGACTAGTAGAATAACTTGTATAAGAACTAGTAGAATGACTAGTATAATAACTAGTAGAATAACTAGTATAATAACTAGTAGAATGACTAGTATAATAACTAGTATAATAACTAGTAGAATGACTAGTAGAATAACTAGTAGAATAACTAGTATAATGACTAGTATAATGACTAGTATAATGACTAGTATAATGACTAGTAGAATGACTAGTATAATGACTAGTAGAATGACTAGTATAATGACTAGTAGAATAACTAGTAGAATGACTAGTATAATAACTAGTAGAATGACTAGTATAATGACTAGTAGAATGACTAGTAGAATAACTAGTAGAATGACTAGTAGAATAACTAGTATAATGACTAGTAGAATGACTAGTATAATAACTAGTATAATGACTAGTAGAATGACTAGTAGAATAACTTGTATAATAACTAGTAGAATGACTAGTATAATAACTAGTAGAATAACTAGTATAATAACTAGTAGAATGACTAGTATAATAACTAGTATAATAACTAGTAGAATGACTAGTAGAATAACTAGTAGAATAACTAGTAGAATGACTAGTAGAATAACTAGTATAATGACTAGTATAATGACTAGTAGAATAACTAGTAGAATGACTAGTAGAATGACTAGTATAATGACTAGTAGAATGACTATTAGAATGACTAGTATAATGACTAGTATAATGTCTAGTAGAATGACTAGGATAATGACTAGTATAATGACTAGTAGAATGACTAGTAGAATAACTAGTATAATGACTAGTATAATTACTATTATAATGACTAGTAGAATGACTAGTAGAATGACTATTAGAATGACTAGTATAATAACTAGTAGAATAACTAGTGGAATGACTATTAGAATGACTATTAGAATGACTAGTATAATAACTAGTAGAATAACTAGTGGAATGACTATTAGAATGACTAGTATAATGACTAGTAGAATGACTAGGATAATGACTAGTATAATGACTAGTATAATAACTAGTATAATGACTAGTATAATGACTAGTAGAATGACTAGTATAATAACTAGTAGAATAACTAGTATAATGACTAGTAGAATAACTAGTATAATAACTAGTAGAATGACTAGTAGAATAACTAGTATAATAACTAGTAGAATGACTAGTAGAATGACTAGTAGAATGACTAGTAGAATAACTAGTATAATGACTAGTAGAATAACTAGTATAATGACTAGTAGAATGACTAGTAGAATAACTAGTGGAGTTACTAGTAGTTAGTCTAATATCAGATTAAGTGACAAAACAAGCTAGTATAGTGTAGAGAATCATTGTACCATCCAAACCACTGTGAAATATATTTTACATAACAGAAAATATAGTATGTTCAGCTGTTTGAAGCTGGAGTTCAAAACCAAAAGTAAAAGATGCAAAAACTAAACTTAAGAACAGGAAGCATAAAGATACACATAGAACAGATCTACCACTTCTTAGACTTGCTTTCAATGAGAATGGCAGATCTACAGAATAACTCTCATTGCTTTGTGAATTTGATTGCGTCGCCCAAAAAGTGACATATTGCAGCTTTAATAAGAGCTGCAATTTGCTTCTCAGATTGGTGTGAAAGAAGAAAACATATCTTTAGAAAGAGTGATGGTCTCCCTCCCATACTAAATGAAAGAGTGATGGTCTCCCTCCCATACTAAATGAAAGAGTGATGGTCTCCCTCCCATACTAAATGAAAGAGTGATGGTCTCCCTCCCATACTAAATGAAAGAGTGATGGTCTCCCTCCCATACTAAATGGAAGAGTGATGGTCTCCCTCCCATACTAAATGAAAGAGTGATGGTCTCCCTCCCATACTAAATGAAAGAGTGATGGTCTCCCTCCCATACTAAATGAAAGAGTGATGGTCTCCCTCCCATACTAAATGAAAGAGTGATGGTCTCCCTCCCATACTAAATGGAAGAGTGATGGTCTCCCTCCCATACTAAATGAAAGAGTGATGGTCTCCCTCCCATACTAAATGAAAGAGTGATGGTCTCCCTCCCATACTAAATGAAAGAGTGATGGTCTCCCTCCCATACTAAATGGAAGAGTGATGGTCTCCCTCCCATACTAAATGAAAGAGTGATGGTCTCCCTCCCATACTAAATGAAAGAGTGATGGTCTCCCTCCCATACTAAATGAAAGAGTGATGGTCTCCCTCCCATACTAAATGGAAGAGTGATGGTCTCCCTCCCATACTAAATGAAAGAGTGATGGTCTCCCTCCCATACTAAATGAAAGAGTGATGGTATCCCTCCCATACTAAATGAAAGAGTGATGGTCTCCCTCCCATACTAAATGGAAGAGTGATGGTCTCCCTCCCATACTAAATGAAAGAGTGATGGTCTCCCTCCCATACTAAATGAAAGAGTGATGGTCTCCCTCCCATACTAAATGAAAGAGTGATGGTCTCCCTCCCATACTAAATGGAAGAGTGATGGTCTCCCTCCCATACTAAATGAAAGAGTGATGGTCTCCCTCCCATACTAAATGAAAGAGTGATGGTCTCCCTCCCATACTAAATGAAAGAGTGATGGTCTCCCTCCCATACTAAATGGAAGAGTGATGGTCTCCCTCCCATACTAAATGAAAGAGTGATGGTCTCCCTCCCATACTAAATGAAAGAGTGATGGTCTCCCTCCCATACTAAATGAAAGAGTGATGGTCTCCCTCCCATACTAAATGAAAGAGTGATGGTCTCCCTCCCATACTAAATGAAAGAGTGATGGTCTCCCTCCCATACTAAATGGAAGAGTGATGGTCTCCCTCCCATACTAAATGAAAGAGTGATGGTCTCCCTCCCATACTAAATGAAAGAGTGATGGTCTCCCTCCCATACTAAATGAAAGAGTGATGGTCTCCCTCCCATACTAAATGGAAGAGTGATGGTCTCCCTCCCATACTAAATGAAAGAGTGATGGTCTCCCTCCCATACTAAATGAAAGAGTGATGGTATCCCTCCCATACTAAATGAAAGAGTGATGGTCTCCCTCCCATACTAAATGGAAGAGTGATGGTCTCCCTCCCATACTAAATGAAAGAGTGATGGTCTCCCTCCCATACTAAATGAAAGAGTGATGGTCTCCCTCCCATACTAAATGAAAGAGTGATGGTCTCCCTCCCATACTAAATGGAAGAGTGATGGTCTCCCTCCCATACTAAATGAAAGAGTGATGGTCTCCCTCCCATACTAAATGAAAGAGTGATGTTCTCCCTCCCATACTAAATGAAAGAGTGATGGTCTCCCTCCCATACTAAATGGAAGAGTGATGGTCTCCCTCCCATACTAAATGAAAGAGTGATGGTCTCCCTCCCATACTAAATGAAAGAGTGATGGTCTCCCTCCCATACTAAATGAAAGAGTGATGGTCTCCCTCCCATACTAAATGAAAGAGTGATGGTCTCCCTCCCATACTAAATGAAAGAGTGATGGTCTCCCTCCCATACTAAATGGAAGAGTGATGGTCTCCCTCCCATACTAAATGAAAGAGTGATGGTCTCCCTCCCATACTAAATGAAAGAGTGATGGTCTCCCTCCCATACTAAATGAAAGAGTGATGGTCTCCCTCCCATACTAAATGAAAGAGTGATGGTCTCCCTCCCATACTAAATGGAAGAGTGATGGTCTCCCTCCCATACTAAATGAAAGAGTGATGGTCTCCCTCCCATACTAAATGAAAGAGTGATGGTCTCCCTCCCATACTAAATGAAAGAGTGATGGTCTCCCTCCCATACTAAATGGAAGAGTGATGGTCTCCCTCCCATACTAAATGCGTTGCAGTTGTTTCCCTTCATGCCCCTCACTCAATATTTTTTCTCTGCACTTGTTGCCATAGGAACATGAAGACACGCTGTCATGCTCTGTTCTACAAACTGTTGTCTTCAAACTGAATAATTAATTTATAGTTTTCTACTCAAGGTCTCAAGTCACACGGGTAAGGTTGAAGACCAGCAGACAATGCAGCCCTCTTAAGACCTGGGTTGCATCCATAGACGTGCAAGCTGCAGTAATGGGGAGGTTTTAGTCCATGGAAAGCAGTAGGGGTAATGTAGTTTATAAATACACTAGATCGAGCAGCAGTAGGGGTAATGTAGTTTATAAATACACTAGATCGAGCAGCAGTAGGGGTAATGTAGTTTATAAATACACTAGATCGAGCAGCAGTAGGGGTAATGTAGATTATAAATACAACTAGACCGAGCTGCAGTAATTAGGTTGTCTTGGTCAAAGTTAGCCAGGTACCGTTGAGATATCCCGGTTTCACATCTTGAATGAAAGTCTCCCCCGGGTGTCTTTTATTATCCTCAATTGCAGAATCAAGCACACATCATTGCATATTCTTCTCTTCTATTTGCAAATGCATTGAGTTTCTATTCACATGTTTGTTTGTGCCATCCCTGAGGAAATGAAAGCATAAGATCTAATAAAGAAACCACTCAGTTGAGCTGGGTTCATTACAAGGTAATTGCCATTTCAAGCAACTTTTTTTTCATTGTTGTGCAAATGCTACACTGTACAACTCCTAGCCAGTTGCAGCTCTGTGTATCTCAACAGGAAGTAGTACTGGATTGGGCCTAGCCTATTGCAGCTCTGTGTGTCTCAACAGTACTGGATTGGGAGCAAAAACTAATCACATTGTCAGAATGAATAAACGATTTATTGGTTCAAGTGGAAAGATCCTCAACAGAGATTTGGCAATATAAATGCAACCAATACACATCTGAAACATTGTCCTATTTCCTGTCCATATACAGCTGCAGTGGCGATTTTAACATGTACATCTTGGTGGGGAAAACAAAAACAAGAATGTGGGATGCATGCCAGCAAAGTCACAACACAACACAACACTATACAATACATGAGTTGCACTATAACGGTGACAAACGGTGCCCACAAACTGTTAGGGCCAACATAAAGCTGTCCCAACAGCAGAGTCTCAACAGCAGTCCCAACACCTTACCACTGCTACACCTGGCTATCAGCAGAGCCTTGTCTGGCAGCGAAACAGTTCATTCAGACTCATTTACTGCCTTTAAAAAAAAAACATAGCTGATATGGCTGACTTGATTAAATAAATGTGGTTTCTACTGACAATTGAGATATACAAATTATGGCATAAGGGGACGACAAGCAGATAAGAGGCAATCCGTAATTTAGATTAAGACAATGTGCAAGCTAAGACAGGCGTGATTCTGATTGGCTGGGCCTGGCTCCACCCATGGCTGTACCCCTGCCCAGTCATGTACATTTCATAGATTAGTGCCTAATGAATTTGTTTCAATTGACTTATTTCCTTATTTGAACTCTAACTCAGTAAAAACTTTGGAATTGTTGCATGTATATTTTTTATCCTTTATATTGCTTGTGACTGCTGAGAACTGGTGTATTCAACACCAGTACCCTGTGTAAAACTCTTCCAAGGGAAGTAGTCAGAACACATGACATCATCAGAGACTTACAGTCAGAACACATGATATCATCAGAGACTTACAGTCAGAACACATGACATCATCAGAGACTTACAGTCAGAACACATGATATCATCAGAGACTTACAGTCAGAACACATGATATCATCAGATACTTACAGTCAGAACACATGACATCATCAGAGTTACATTCAGAGGTCATATGTTTATGAAAGCAGATTTGCTGGTTGGGGTGTTTCTATCTGATTAATGGAATGGGACGTGTGGTAATTAAAAGACTCATCAATCTCATCGTACTCCAGGAGGAAATGGAGATCCAAGATACTCCATCACCAGCTAAGCCCCTCTCAAGTCACGTGACAGACAGAAGGTGAGTCAGAGGGCCGTTGTCACTGACTCTCGATTTAGGATATCAATAATCCAATACAGTTGACTCCTGAAGAGGATACATCATATAAGTAAGTAAGAACTGATGTTTAAATCCCAACACTCTTAATGCAAATCCTTTTTATTTGCTTTGAATACCTGCATAATCTGCTTAATGATGTTTGAAATGTGATCTGAAATCCAACAGGTAACAACAGACTTGAGCTAATTCCCTTTCTATTCTATTTTAAGACACATGAGTTTTCCACAAAGTTTATTTGCGCAAATATTCCAGGAAGTCTAATCCTCTAAGTGTATATATTCTGGATGTCAGGTGCAGAGTTCACCGAGCAGCACATAACTGAATCGCATTGATATCGTCACTGCCTGGATCCGTTTGAAGTGAGTTTACGTTGAAATTACTTTCCCTCTCATTAGCTCGAGCCCTACTCTGTGACTGTGTGCCTCCTGGTGGTTTGATAATCAGACGGCATGAGTCTGATGAATGCTCTGAGCACACACCTCCCCAAATGGATAACCAATAAGAGAGGGGAAGTACTGGACACCGTATAGAATCATGTTCTCCTAAAATATTTGAAGGGAAAGAAATTGATGCGAGAGTGAGTAAGAAAGAGAATGTTTCATCTGACTAGTGTGTGCAGTACAATACTCACAACAACGCACCTGGACACACAGACAGGCACACGCACACGTACACACACACACAGCTTGCCATACATAATCCCTTTTCTCTTTGCGTCAAGGCAGGCCACTAAGTACATTACAATTCCCTCTTTCAAATAATGTGCCTCTTTCCCTTCAAATGACTTTCATTACTTTTTATTTATTTTATTTCACCTTTATTTAACCAGGTAGGCCAGTTGAGAACAAGTCATGCAACTTCAGTCATTAAAGTTCAGTGCATTATCTCAACATAAGACAGGCAATATGGAAGGCCTAGGCTTTCTTAGTGAATAGCAGAGTTTATTCATGTTATAGTTGCCTTCAGCTTGCTTTCTCTGGTGATTTTAGGTTGAATCCTGTGACAGGTGACCTTACAAGTGCTTTAGCTATTTCATTTACATTGAGATACAGTGGGGAGAACAAGTATTTGATACACTGCCGATTTTGCAGGTTTTCCCACTTACAAAGCATGTAGAAGTCTGTAATTTTTATCATAGGTACTCTTCAACTGTGAGTGACGGAATCTAAAATAAAAATCCAGAAAATGAGGAGGGCTTCTTAAAGAAAAACTAACAGGTCTGTGAGACCCGGAATTCTTACTGGTTGGTAGGTGATCAAATACTTATGTCATGCAATAAAATGCAAATTAATTATTTAGAAATCATACAATGTGATTTTCTGGATTTTTGGATTCTTAGATTCCGTCTCTCACAGTTGAAGTGTACCTATGATAAAAATGACAGACCTCTACATGCTTTGTAAGTGGGAAAACCCCCAAAATCGGCAGTGTATCAAATACTTGTTCTCCCAACTGTATAAATATCTCAAAATGGTTGAATATGGGTCCATCGCTTACTACAGGTGTAGGATCTTAATCTGATTACAATTTTTTTTGCTGAGAATTTTCCTGCGTTCACTGCAGATGAGCGTCGTGATTTGCATAAATTCACTGAAAACCCACACTAAAACACAGTTATATTAACAGTATTGCACTTTTCATGTAGCCTACGTTTGGCCAGCTAATAGCTCAACCACTGACAAAGCAACATTATGGACTAAATGTAGGATTAGTTTGCTGTGACAATTTGGTTCAAAATAAGATCCTACACCTGTACTTTAAATGTTCATGTCAAAACAATCATATCTTCCCTTTGCTAGTTCTAAATGGAGATGATTGTTATATTCACCAGGCAAGGTAATGGCGCCAATCAAGACCTCTATTCTTCTGTAGATGTCGTCTCTCAGAGCTGATTTATTCAACAATCAAATCTTTGCCCAGGGTTTAGTGCAGTCAGCACTGGATGTTTAGTCATCCAACCAGGTCATGAATTTCAGAGCCTTGGTCACCATTTGATTAGCATGTAGATGAACACGCTTGCTATTCCCCTCTACATCACCACAGTCTCAGATGTGATAAAAACCTAATCATACCAAAAGCCCATACTGCACAGTGACGTAGAGAGAAATGTCCCATACTGCACAGTGACGTAGAGAGAAATGTTCCATACTGCACAGTGACGTAGAGAGAAATGTTCCATACTGCACAGTGACGTAGAGAGAAATGTTCCATACTGCACAGTGACGTAGAGAGAAATGTTCCATACTGCACAGTGACGTAGAGAGAAATGTCCCATACTGCACAGTGACGTAGAGAGAAATGTTCCATACTGCACAGTGACGTAGAGAGAAATGTTCCATACTGCACAGTGACGTAGAGAGAAATGTTCCATACTGCACAGTGACGTAGAGAGAAATGTTCCATACTGCACAGTGACGTAGAGAGAAATGTTCCATACTGCACAGTGACGTAGAGAGAAATGTTCCATACTGCACAGTGACGTAGAGATAAATGTTCCATACTGCACAGTGACGTAGAGAGAAATGTTCCATACTGCACAGTGACGTAGAGAGAAATGTTCCATACTGCACAGTGACGTAGAGAGAAATGTTCCATACTGCACAGTGACGTAGAGAGAAATGTTCCATACTGCACAGTGACGTAGAGAGAAATGTTCCATACTGCACAGTGACGTAGAGAGAAATGTCCCATACTGCACAGTGACGTAGAGAGAAATGTCCCATACTGCACAGTGACGTAGAGAGAAATGTCCCATACTGCACAGTGACGTAGAGAGAAATGTTCCATACTGCACAGTGACGTAGAGAGAAATGTCCCATACTGCACAGTGACGTAGAGAGAAATGTTCCATACTGCACAGTGACGTAGAGAGAAATGTCCCATACTGCACAGTGACGTAGAGAGAAATGTCCCATACTGCACAGTGACGTAGAGAGAAATGTTCCATACTGCACAGTGACGTAGAGAGAAATGTTCCATACTGCACAGTGACGTAGAGAGAAATGTTCCATACTGCACAGTGACGTAGAGAGAAATGTTCCATACTGCACAGTGACGTAGAGAGAAATGTTCCATACTGCACAGTGACGTAGAGAGAAATGTTCCATACTGCACAGTGACGTAGAGAGAAATGTTCCATACTGCACAGTGACGTAGAGAGAAATGTTCCATACTGCACAGTGACGTAGAGAGAAATGTTCAATACTGCACAGTGACGTAGAGAGAAATGTTCCATACTGCACAGTGACGTAGAGAGAAATGTTCCATACTGCACAGTGACGTAGAGAGAAATGTTCCATACTGCACAGTGACGTAGAGAGAAATGTTCCATACTGCACAGTGACGTAGAGAGAAATGTTCCATACTGCACAGTGACGTAGAGAGAAATGTTCCATACTGCACAGTGACGTAGAGAGAAATGTTCCATACTGCACAGTGACGTAGAGAGAAATGTTCCATACTGCACAGTGACGTAGAGAGAAATGTTCCATACTGCACAGTGACGTAGAGAGAAATGTTCCATACTGCACAGTGACGTAGAGAGAAATGTTCCATACTGCACAGTGACGTAGAGAGAAATGTTCCATACTGCACAGTGACGTAGAGATAAATGTTCCATACTGCACAGTGACGTAGAGAGAAATGTTCCATACTGCACAGTGACGTAGAGAGAAATGTTCCATACTGCACAGTGACGTAGAGAGAAATGTTCCATACTGCACAGTGACGTAGAGAGAAATGTTCCATACTGCACAGTGACGTAGAGAGAAATGTTCCATACTGCACAGTGACGTAGAGAGAAATGTTCCATACTGCACAGTGACGTAGAGAGAAATGTTCCATACTGCACAGTGACGTAGAGAGAAATGTTCAATACTGCACAGTGACGTAGAGAGAAATGTTCCATACTGCACAGTGACGTAGAGAGAAATGTTCCATACTGCACAGTGACGTAGAGAGAAATGTTCCATACTGCACAGTGACGTAGAGAGAAATGTTCCATACTGCACAGTGACGTAGAGAGAAATGTTCCATACTGCACAGTGACGTAGAGAGAAATGTTCCATACTGCACAGTGACGTAGAGAGAAATGTCCCATACTGCACAGTGACGTAGAGAGAAATGTTCCATACTGCACAGTGACGTAGAGAGAAATGTCCCATACTGCACAGTGACGTAGAGAGAAATGTTCCATACTGCACAGTGACGTAGAGAGAAATGTCCCATACTGCACAGTGACGTAGAGAGAAATGTTCCATACTGCACAGTGACGTAGAGAGAAATGTCCCATACTGCACAGTGACGTAGAGAGAAATGTTCCATACTGCACAGTGACGTAGAGAGAAATGTCCCATACTGCACAGTGACGTAGAGAGAAATGTTCCATACTGCACAGTGACGTAGAGAGAAATTTTCCATACTGCACAGTGACGTAGAGAGAAATGTTCCATACTGCACAGTGACGTAGAGAGAAATGTTCCATACTGCACAGTGACGTCTTTTTTTAAATGTTGTATTTGTTGACAACCATTCTCCACCTCCCACTCTCATTCTCTACATGGGATGTTGACCACCATTCTCCACCTCCCACTCTCATTCTCTACATGGGATGTTGACCACCATTCTCCACCTCCCACTCTCATTCTCTACATGGGATGTTGACCACCATTCTCCACCTCCCACTCTCATTCTCTACATGGGATGTTGACCACCATTCTCCACCTCCCACTCTCATTCTCTACATGGGATGTTGACCACCATTCTCCACCTCCCACTCTCATTCTCTACATGGGATGTTGACCACCATTTTCCACCTCCCACTCTCATTCTCTACATGGGATGTTGACCACCATTTTCCACCTCCCACTCTCATTCTCTACATGCTCACAAACAAATTATACATTTTCACTTTATTACAGTATTAGCCATTGTGGAGATTAGGTGGAGAGAGTCTGAAGATACATGCTAAACACTAAATGGTTCCTTTGTGAGTAGCCTAGTAGATAACAGGAAGGAAATGAAGCTTGCGTGTCATTTCCCGCCAAGTATTGGGAATATGTAGAATGAATCATTTGGCTGGTGCACAGATCTTTTCAACAGCAACAGCATGTCATTATTCAGTATCACACACAAACCCACATGTAGATTAACTGTGCACCAAGCATAGGAAGAGTTTATTTCCAAAAATACATCAGAACTGATTGCTTATGGGTACCTTCACGTACGCATAAAATATCACTGTTCTCAGATTTTCTATTCATAGATTTTAGGTGTGTTTTAAAATGTTTGTATACTGTATCTTTGACAAGGTCCATGTGGTTGTCTCACCTAGCCATCGTAAGACAAAGAAAATTATAATAATCAAATGTAAATGTTTTGCATACAGATCTAAAATCATGTATTGATTCCTTTAAAATGTTTTAGTTATATTGATGTCACAAATGTATCTGTATAGTTCTTTATTAAACATTTAGTTATTTGTTACATTTGACTGTAAAACCTAGCGAGTGATAGGGATATATAGTGATAGGGATATATAGTGATAGGGATATATAGTGATAGGGATATATAGTGATAGGGATATATAGTGATAGGGATATATAGTGATAGGGATATATAGTGATAGGGATATATAGCGTTTGGGTTGGTCGGGGAGGATAGGTGGGTTGGTCGGGGAGGATGGGTGGGTTGGTCGGGTAGGATGGGTGGGTTGGCAGGTTTGTTCAGTCTTCCGACTTGAACCACAAAACAAACCAACCCAAAGGCAGGGCTATCAATGCACAGGGGACGTATCAACAGGGACAAAGTCTATGGTCCGGGGACATATCAATGGGGACACAGTCTATGGTCCGGGGACATATCAATGGGGACACAGTCTATGGTCTGGGGACATATCAATGGGGACACAGTCTATGGTCCGGGGACATATCAACGGGGACACAGTCTATGGTCCGGGGACATATCAATGGGGACAAAGTCTATGGTCCGGGGACATATCAATGGGGACAAAGTCTATGGTCCGGGGACATATCAATGGGGACACAGTCTATGGTCCGGGGACATATCAATGGGGACACAGTCTATGGTCCGGGGACATATCAATGAGGACACAGTCTATGGTCCGGGCTACGCTCTAGTTAGCGACTCAACATTTTAGTGAGGGTTGAGGGGAGGATCTCTCTGTATTAGAGGGTTGAGGGTTGAGGGTTGAGGGTTGAGGGGAGGTACCGGGGATCTCTCTGTATTAGAGGGTTGAGGGTTGAGGGTTGAGGGGAGGTACCGGGGATCTCTCTGTATTAGAGGGTTGAGGGTTGAGGGTTGAGGGTTGAGGGGAGGTACCGGGGATCTCTCTGTATTAGAGGGTTGAGGGTTGAGGGGAGGTACCGGGGATCTCTCTGTATTAGAGGGTTGAGGGTTGAGGGTTGAGGGTTGAGGGGAGGTACCGGGGATCTCTCTGTATTAGAGGGTTGAGGGTTGAGGGGAGGTACCGGGGATCTCTCTGTATTAGAGGGTTGAGGGTTGAGGGTTGAGGGTTGAGGGGAGGTACCAGGGATCTCTCTGTATTAGAGGGTTGAGGGTTGAGGGTTGAGGGTTGAGGGGAGGTACCGGGGATCTCTCTGTATTAGAGGGTTGAGGGTTGAGGGTTGAGGGTTGAGGGGAGGTACCGGGGATCTCTCTGTATTAGAGGGTTGAGGGTTGAGGGTTGAGGGGAGGTACCAGGGATCTCTCTGTATTAGAGGGTTGAGGGTTGAGGGTTGAGGGGAGGTACCAGGGATCTCTCTGTATTAGAGGGTTGAGGGTTGAGGGTTGAGGGTTGAGGGTTGAGGGGAGGTACCAGGGATCTCTCTGTATTAGAGGGTTGAGGGTTGAGGGTTGAGGGTTGAGGGGAGGTACCAGGGATCTCTCTGTATTAGAGGGTTGAGGGTTGAGGGTTGAGGGTTGAGGGTTGATGGGAGGTACCAGGGATCTCTCTGTATTAGAGGGTTGAGGGTTGAGGGTTGAGGGGAGGTACCAGGGATCTCTCTATATTAGAGGGTTGAGGGTTGAGGGTTGAGGGGAGGTACCAGGGATCTCTCTGTATTAGAGGGTTGAGGGTTGAGGGTTGAGGGTTGAGGGTTGAGGGTTGAGGGTTGAGGGGAGGTACCGGGGATCTCTCTGTATTAGAGGGTTGAGGGTTGAGGGTTGAGGGTTGAGGGTTGAGGGGAGGTACCGGGGATCTCTCTGTATTTGAGGGTTGAGGGTTGAGGGTTGAGGGTTGAGGGTTGAGGGTTGAGGGGAGGTACCAGGGATCTCTCTGTATTAGAGGGTTGAGGGTTGAGGGTTGAGGGTTGAGGGCTGAGGGTTGAGGGGAGGTACCAGGGATCTCTCTGTATTAGAGGGTTGAGGGTTGAGGGTTGAGGGTTGAGGGTTGAGGGGAGGTACCAGGGATCTCTCTGTATTAGAGGGTTGAGGGTTGAGGGTTGAGGGGAGGTACCGGGGATCTCTCTGTATTAGAGGGTTGAGGGTTGAGGGTTGAGGGTTGAGGGGAGGTACCGGGGATCTCTCTGTATTAGAGGGTTGAGGGTTGAGGGTTGAGGGGAGGTACCGGGGATCTCTCTGTATTAGAGGGTTGAGGGTTGAGGGGAGGTACCAGGGATCTCTCTGTATTAGAGGGTTGAGGGTTGAGGGTTGAGGGGAGGATCTCTCTGTATTAGAGGGTTGAGGGTTGAGGGTTGAGGGGAGGATCTCTCTGTATTAGAGGGTTGAGGGTTGAGGGGAGGTACCAGGGATCTCTCTGTATTAGAGGGTTGAGGGTTGAGGGTTGAGGGTTGAGGGGAGGTACCGGGGATCTCTCTGTATTAGAGGGTTGAGGGTTGAGGGTTGAGGGGAGGTACCAGGGATCTCTCTGTATTAGAGGGTTGAGGGTTGAGGGTTGAGGGGAGGTACCAGGGATCTCTCTGTATTAGAGGGTTGAGGGTTGAGGGTTGAGGGTTGAGGGTTGAGGGGAGGTACCAGGGATCTCTCTGTATTAGAGATTGCCTCCCTCTCTTCTCCCGGAACAGAAAATGAGCTGATTGCTCGGAGGCAGTCCAATTCCCTGAGAGGAACTCAATTATTGGCTTTGCTAAGTCAACCTTTAATGTACAAATCACCGTACAAACTCTGTCCTTGTCGCAGCCCGCAGCCAATGACAGAAGGCATTCGGCTCACAGTCAACCACACATTAATTCCTCTCAATCTTCACACTCAATTTAGTTGTGAATGTTCCTGCCAATATGGCTGAGCCTTAACATTAGCAGCAGTAAATTATACAAACAGCCCCTTAATAGTGTGCTGTGCTTCGATGAAGTGAACCCAGGAATATGGCAGCTGTTATAGGGGTTGGGAGAATGAGAACCCAGGAATATGGCAGCTGTTATAGGGGTTGGGAGAATGAGAACCCAGGAATATGGCAGCTGTTATAGGGGTTGGGAGAATGAGAACCCAGGAATATGGCAGCTGTTATAGGGGTTGGGAGAATGAGAACCCAGGAATATGGCAGCTGTTATAGGGGTTGGGAGAATGAGAACCCAGGAATATGGCAGCTGTTATAGGGGTTGGGAGAATGAGAACCCAGGAATATGGCAGCTGTTATAGGGGTTGGGAGAATGAGAACCCAGGAATATGGCAGCTGTTATAGGGGTTGGGAGAATGAGAACCCAGGAATATGGCAGCTGTTATAGGGGTTGGGAGAATGAGAACCCAGGAATATGGCAGCTGTTATAGGGGTTGGGAGAATGAGAACCCAGGAATATGGCAGCTGTTATAGGGGTTGGGAGAATGAGAACCCAGGAATATGGCAGCTGTTATAGGGGTTGGGAGAATGAGAACCCAGGAATATGGCAGCTGTTATAGGGGTTGGGAGAATGAGAACCCAGGAATATGGCAGCTGTTATAGGGGTTGGGAGAATGAGAACCCAGGAATATGGCAGCTGTTATAGGGGTTGGGAGAATGAGAACCCAGGAATATGGCAGCTGTTATAGGGGTTGGGAGAATGAGAACCCAGGAATATGGCAGCTGTTATAGGGGTTGGGAGAATGAGAACCCAGGAATATGGCAGCTGTTATAGGGGTTGGGAGAATGAGAACCCAGGAATATGGCAGCTGTTATAGGGGTTGGGGGAATGAGAACCCAGGAATATGGCAGCTGTTATAGGGGTTGGGAGAATGAGAACCCAGGAATATGGCAGCTGTTATAGGGGTTGGGGGAATGAGAAGGCAAATGTGTCCTTACATGTGTTCAGTGGAGAATGTTAAACTTGGCTAATGAAGATTGGCAATAAGAATAGCCGTCAATTCTCATCTTTGAGCAGCTCTCCTGAAAACTAGTGAGAGAGGACGGTGTGTTCAGATCAGAACAAGGGGCAGACCGTCACATGGTGGAGATCTCACTCCTGACTCAGAGTAAATCTATCAGTAGCCGGACAGTGTCAAATCTAGGTGGTTAATGAGTTCTACATTAAAGCCCAGCAACATAATGTGACAAAGTTGAACTTCACTCATAAACACACCAATCACCCAGAGATGTTGTGGATGTATGCAACAATCAATCAAATATGACATAATGTCCAACCCCTCCAATGTGCTCACCTTTTTACTATTCAAATATGACATAATGTCCAACTCCTCCAATGTGCTCACCTTTTTACTATTCAAATATGACATAATGTCCAACCCCTCCAATGTGCTCACCTTTTTACTATTCAAATATGACATAATGTCCAACTCCTCCAATGTGCTCACCTTTTTACTATTCTTTTAGTAGCAGGTATTTTGATGTCCAGTTTTTCAATGTCAGTGCAGATGAAGGAAATATCTAGGAGCCACTTTAGACTGTTTAACTTGTGGCTTTGTTTAGACTGGTTTGATGTGACTGAAATCTGTTTTTCTGCATCTCCAATACATATCTGATATTTTTCCTGTGGTCTGAACAGCCAAAAAGCAAATGGAATCAGAACTTTTGTAATCTGATTTGAACCACATTCATAGGTGATTTGAAATCATATACAAATCTGATACCTGGCCATGCGACTTGCATTCAGCTACAGAGCTCATGTGATGCACATAATTCATGTTGCAAAAAAAGGGACCTTGAGCTTTCTGATAGGGTCTAGAACAGTGCAGCAACAGTGTCACCAAATGGACATACTGGGAAACTCCTGTAAAATGGAGAACCACCCGTAGATGTCAGTAAAATTGAACTCAATCTCATTCAGAGTGGGATTTTGGTCGTACATATCAATGTGACATGCTGTGTATGGATTTTTCTACATAATTATGTCAATGCATTGGAAAATCACTCAACTTTACTGCAGCCTGTTTGGTAGAGATGGTAATATTTATTGATTGAAAAACAGGACCAAGACCATGCTGCCTTTACAATTGGCGTCCATCGCAACTCACCCTAGTCAGTAGCGGTGTGTGGCTAAAACCACTGGGAAAGCCAATGCCATCCTCCTCTCTTTAATGTTGCTGAAATGGTCTATGACTCTGTCATACAGTACACTATTTTATTTTTTGTTGTCCTAGGCTACCTGGCTAAAATGCTTGCTCGCTAGCCTAACTTCCATTCATGAGCAACGTTAGCTAGTTAACATTAGCCTTCTCCATCTAGCTACTGTACATATGTAACTTCCATTCTGTCAGGCCAAGTGCACAACAATGTAGAAATGAATGGTTGAATCAGAATCGCCGTTATAATCATTGGCCAGTTCCCTATCTCCATTCATGGCTAATTATGAAAGGGACAATTTTAACTAGTTACCTAGCTAGCTAGCCACCAGAGGACAACAACACAATGAGGGTGTGTTCCTAGATTAAATCTGTAGTGCCAGAGTGTGCTCTGGGCGTTTGTAAATTCAGAGCGTTTTCTGATTCAGAGAGTTTCGGCTCTCAGACTGTTTACAGCACACGCTGGATGCTCTGGCCGAGGAGTAGGGTTGATCCGAGTGTTCTGACCTCACAACAGCAGTCAAGCACCCAAGTTAACTGGCTAACGTTGGCTAGCTTGCAAGCTACTTCCAGACACAAACGAGAGAACACCTCACTCTGACATTTTACTCACCCTAGCAGAGCTGTTTTCATATTATCCAGTGTTGGTGACTGTAACTGTGCTGCTTGCAACAATTTAATAACGTTTTTTTTGCTTATGTTTACCAACGCCGGCCATATTCAACAGGTGTTGAGCATTAGTAAATTCATCAGGTATTCTGTGCTCTGGCAGACTGCTCTGAAATCGGAGTAGATAGCCAGAGTGAATTTACAAACGCACCCCGAGATGCAACAATTCAAATTGGTTCTGTTAATGACGTATGCTCTCAAAGCGATTTGATAGGAGAGGCCAAATCCAAACAGGCTTCCCTTTACACTTTTTTTCCAGACAGGAACATTCACAGTTTAGCTCAACTCTGAATGGCACATTTTTTATACTTTCTTTGTCAAGGGAGGCCAAATGCTCGCTGGCTTCCCTTGCATTCAATGCTATGGGCAGCAACAATGTCATACTCGTTTGGACCAGACAGCATCAGATAGGTGACCTACATGTAGAGGGACAGAGGGCCGCTGTTTCGCTCACTCGGATGCTTTCTCCGGTGAGATACATTCAGCCTCTTGCGAATTGAAGGAAAATTATGAAAACAGACAGATGAAAGATAATATATATATATATATATATTTATTATTTTTTATTTTGGGGGAAGCCTGGCTTCCCTTGGCATCCATGAATACACACCACTGATCCTAGCATACTAATTCCTACATTAAATCCGGAACGCCGAAGATCCGCCTTGTAAACCGATTGACATTTAAAGGTAATTTCCGATTGAGCCGACATATGCAGCGTCTCCGCTAACTCAGGAACATTGCCTTTAAAATGTGCAAAACCGAAAAGGGGGAAAGTAACATTATTGTCTAAAGTAACATATTGTCAATGACATACATATGAGACCAGGGGTTGTTGGACTCCTTTTTGGACTCAATCTGATCAATTATTTTATGATAAAAAAAAAAACATTAATGCTACACATGCTTTCCAGGAAGCAATGCAACAACAAAGAACAGTTGCATCATACCAATAAATAATTGTGAACAATGATAAACAGTCGACAGCCTGTTCGCCAAAGTCCTGCCTCAGAGCCAGGCAGTAGAGTAGGTGGAAAGTCTGTAGGAGGGCACAGAGGAGTCACAGGGAGGTCACCTCTCCTATTTCTTTGGTACACAGCGTCTCCTGAGAGGGTGCTCCTCACATCCTGCACGGCCACCCCTGGGTACTCCATCTCAGGCTCTCCAGGGTCTTCAGGAAGGAGCGCATGGCCTGATCCTCTTCCAGGGACGACCCTCCCTCCTCTTCCTTTGTGATGTCAGAGAAGGAGGAGGGGCATGTCTGCATCCAGAGGCGGGGCTCCCTGTGGCCCCTGCTGCAGAGCCGGACACCAGGGACCACAGGCTGAGGAAACTCCTCCATCGCCAATGGCAATAGATGGGCGGGCAGCGTGTCCTTTCTGGTAGCCATTGCACTCGAGGGGAAGTGATGCCCGGGGAGAGAAAGATCCATTGTGGAGTTGAAAAGGTCTGGAAAATCTGGAGGGCTTTGAGCTCAATCTGAAGTCTGACAGTAAGTAAGCTATGCAGCCAGGAAGAATGCTCTCTGCCTGTTAACCTGGTTGCTGCTCCTGATAACAGTGGTTGGAGGGAGGAGGAGAGCTTTAGCTCTTCCCAAATGTCCTCAGTACTACTGCTCCCTCTGGAACTCCTCTCAGTAGCTGACCTCCTGCTGACTACCCTCTTCCTCCAGTGCCACCCACGCCCTTCTGTTGACTACCCTCTTCCTCCAGTGCCACCCACGCCCTTCTGTTGACTACCCTCTTCCTCCAGTGCCAGGCACTCCCTCCTGCTGACTACCCTCTTCCTCCAGTGCCACCCACCCCCTTCTGTTGACTACCCTCTTCCTCCAGTGCCACCCACCCCCTCCTGCTGACTACACTCTTCCTCCAGTGCCACCCACCCCCTTCTTCTGAGTACACTCTTCCTCCAGTGCCAGGCACTCCCTCCTGCTGACTACCCTCTTCCTCCAGTGCCAGGCACCCCTTCCCTCCCTCCCTTTCAGCAATGTCACAGTTCCGGCTTCCATAACAATCCTCCGGAATCAGCTCCATGTAAAAGAGTCGGAGGGGAGGGCTGACAGCAGGAGAGAGAGGGAGAGAAAGAGAGAAAGCAGGAGAGACAGAGAGAGAGAGAGAGACAGAGAGCAGGAGAGAGAGGGAGGGAAAGAGAGAGAGAGCAGGAGAGAGGGAGAGAAAGAGAGAGAGAGCAGGAGAGAGAGGGAGAGAAAGAGAGAGCAGGAGAGAGAGGGAGAGAAAGAGAGAGAGCAGGAGAGAGGGAGAGAAAGAGAGAGCAGGAGAGAGGGAGAGAAAGAGAGAGAGCAGGAGAGAGGGAGAGAAAGAGAGAGAGAGAGGGAGAGAGAGGGAGAGAGAGAAAGAGAGAGAGAGAGAGAGAGAGAGAGAGAGGGAGAGAAAGAGCAGGAGAGAGAGGGAGAGAGAGAGAGAGCAGGAGAGAGAGGGAGAGACAGCAGGAGAGAGACAGAGACAGACACACACACAGATACATAGAGACAGAGAGAGAGGGAGAGACAGAGACAGCGGTAGAGAGAGAGAGTGGAAATGCAAATTGACGCTGGTTAGAATATCCAAGCTGACAAGGTGAAACATTTGTCAATGTGTCCGTCAGCAAGGCACTTAACCTTAATTTGCTCCAGGGGCGCTGTACTACTACGGGTGACCCTGTAAAACACCACACTGCACCTATCCGGTGTATATGTGACAATAAAATATTTGTTTAAAAAATAAGAGAATGAACTAGACTGGTAATTAAGAATGCAAGAAACAAAGTCATCTCACACAACACACATAGGCCTGTCTGATGTGAGTGGGCTGCTTTCCCAGTTATGACCCAGATGGCCTTAGGCATGCGTGTGCACATAGTTCACAGGTCTCCGACAGAGACAGCATAACTGACATATGGACATGTGGAGTCTCACAAACTGTAGTCAAGACATTGCAACATGTCATTCTTGTCATCGCTATAATTATCCAATATGCATGTCACACCGTTGTGACTGCTATATGGATCTTCAGCTACAGCCCAGTCTGCTATATGGATCTTCAGCTACAGCCCAGTCTGCTATATGGAGCTTCAGCTACAGCCCAGTCTGCTATATGGAGCTTCAGCTACAGCCCAGTCTGCTATATGGAGCTTCAGCTACAGCCCAGTCTGCTATATGGAGCTTCAGCTACAGCCCAGTCTGCTATATGGAGCTTCAGCTACAGCCCAGTCTGCTATATGAAGCTTCAGCTACAGCCCAGTCTGCTATATGGAGCTTCAGCTACAGCCCAGTCTGCTATATGGAGCTTCAGCTACAGCCATAACGAAAGCCCAGTATCTACCAGTGACACAGATCAGATGAATCCCAGATGAAAGTCCACATGACTCTTACCAAGTGACAGGAAGTAGAGGAATGCTGGTGCAGATTATCTCAACATCTACTTCAAGACTGTTGGGAGACTTTTAAATTTAACAGAAGTAGGTCATTAATCAGTTCTCTCTTATGTTAAGACCACAAGGGAATAGATTGTTGAACAGTGTTTTATTGATGTGAGCATAACAAACTGGGAATATACCAGAGCTCTCGAACAAACCTTAAAATTATCACGTTAGACCTTGTTACTTAAACGCATCTAAACAATAAAATGCAAAGCTTTCATCAGCACAACCAAACAACATAAGATAATATTGGATGGGTGTACCTTGGTGAACTCATGGAGTAAGAGTCTGATATTGATGGGTGTACCTTGGAGAACTCATGGAGTAAGAGTCTGATATTGATGTGTGTACCTTGGTGAACTCATGGAGTAAGAGTCTGATATTGATGGGTGTACCTTGGAGAACTCATGAAGTAAGAGTCTGATATTGATGGGTGTACCTTGGAGAACTCATGGAGTAAGAGTCTGATATTGATGGGTGTACCTTGGAGAACTCATGGAGTAAGAGTCTGATATTGATGGGTGTACCTTGGAGAACTCATGGAGTAAGAGTCTGATATTGATGGGTGTACCTTGGTGAACTCATGGAGTAAGAGTCTGATATTGATGGGTGTACCTTGGTGAACTCATGGAGTAAGAGGAGTCTGATATTGATGGGTGTACCTTGGTGAACTCATGGAGTAAGAGGAGTCTGATATTTATATTATGCTGTACAGTTGGAAGACAAAAATCACAACAAATAAATGTTTCAAACTATTTTGGGGTATCGTGATGAAATGCTGAGAGTACAACAAAACAGACAGCGTCTAAAGCATGTTAAAGCATAAACATCTGTTAACAGACCACGGACTGGCTTGACAGAAAGTGACTTGACGAGAGGACAATACATTTGGTTCAACAGTAAATGGCCTGAACTGTTAAACAGCTTGTATCTAAAGTATGCTTACTACGTCCTGCTTTTTAAATGGGACAACATCCTCCTTCAAACTGGACATCAATCCATCCAGAATGTTAAGAACCATTCTGTTAACACAGCCTTCTTATCCTCTCTTTAATAGGTTCATTTTAGTTCATTCATTCATTAATTAATAAATACACCTTTTCCATTGTAAAGCAATACAAGGAGAACTTATTTTCCTGCTCTTTGCCAATTGAGAGTTTCATAATGAGTCAAATACATTTCTTTCAATATTTGTTTTATCTGAGTTCACCATGACTCCAACAACAAGAATAAAACATTATTTTGAATAAGTGGCATCTATTGTTTTTTGAAGGGAGCAGCTCCTAATATCAGTTTCAACTGTTTAATTTAACTTAGTGCATTGTCTTTAAGTGCCTGGTCCATGTTTCAATACAAAATGTTCAACTCCAGGAAGTTCCTCCATAGAGACTATTATCCAAGCCAGGGCTCAGAGAACAACACAGTAGACTAGCAGTATGGAAGAGCGAAGGAGCGGGTCCCCTTTCTCCATGACTGTCCCCCTTTTCCCTGATAGTCTCTAACCCCTCTTCTGTTTTTTCAGGAAGCGGGAGCGCATCCCCAGATGCAGCCCCATGATGTACATGTTCAGGAGCCTGGCAGGGCACAGCACGGTAGTCAGCCAGCCCTGAGGAAACAAATGCCATTATCTCTTATGTCTGGGAATCCATGCCTGTTTATTTTAATAGTTTTCATGGTTAAATGCCATAATTAGCAGGTATTTACAGTCAAATTCTGAATTCATTAAATATTAAGTTGCGTTAAGATATTTACCCCCTTGAATAGTTCTGCATTTGTAAAAGCATGAGTTTAAAGCAATGATCATGTGGCTGACTTTAACGGAAGCTTCGTAAGCTGATGCGGTAAAATCTGGTGTAACCTGGACCAGCAGCTCCTTGTGATAAAAACAGTCATCCTGATCCCTAGAAATGGCCATGGAAATGGACAATGAAGTTCTATCCTATTGTTAGCCCATCCCTACCATGACTGCGTGAGGCAGGTAACCGTTGGTCTGGCTCTGCAGCCCCACCGTGTTGAGCTCTGCAGCCACATAGCGGTCAGGGTTGGGCTTGTCCAGTGTGGCCCGCCGGATCTTACTCAGCTTGGTGGCCACGAAGAACGGCAGGACACTCTGGGGAGGAGAGAAGACTCTTATTCAAATGGCCGTTCCCTCCCTGGTTTGAGAACAAACTCCTCCGACAGCAAAATATAACCAAGCCTGTCCCCCAGGAGTGACAGTATGGCTGACATGTGAGGGATAACATTGTGGGGGTTTCTTGGGGGTAAAGCCAATTATGTATATAAACCCTGGATTGCTGATGCTATGTATCGGCCATTGAGAGGCTTTGAAGCCACCAGTCGGCCATATTGGCAACACTCAGTAGGAGCCGTCCTCCATAGGAATTAATGGAATTATACAGTATTTCAAAATAACATGTATTTAAGTATTTTCTGTTGTAGCGTGGACAGTAACATTAGTAATCTTAATTCATTAAGGAAAATATTAATATAATTTATTTATGTTTATCTAAAATATAATTTAAAAGATATACATTAAGCACTCTGTACTGTAACAGCATAAATGTGTCAAGAACAAATGTAGACATTAATACATTCATTTCTATAACTTCCTAAATATTTTTTACAATGTTTGGGGGAATGCCAAGATGGAGGCATGGCGGCTTCAATACAGCGCCACCTATCAGTCATCTAGTGTATATATAAATCAATGGTTAAAAGAGGTCAGTCTTCAGTCTCACCTGGATGATGATCCCTTTGCTCTTGTACTCAGCCTCCAGCCCTCGGGAGAAGAAGTCCACAAAAGCCTTTGAGGCAGAGTAGACCGTGAGGAGGGGACAGGGGTACATCCCACTGGCAGAAGATATGTTGAGGACAGACCCCTTTCTCCTAAAACAGGTGACAGTTGATCTGATGTTCAGGGCTCAACACTAACCTCTGGTCCTGGACAACATCACACCTCAGCACATGAGCATGGAGAGCACAGAAGAATAATGCTGGGAATAAGCATTTCAGTTTGGGCAGAGTGAGTGGGAGAATCTCCACTGACCAGAGCGGCTCTACTTGCTGACAACCATTCCCACCCTGGGAAGCCCAGATACCTCAAATCCCACCCTGGGAACCCCAGATACCTCCGTCCCTCCCTGGGAACCCCAGATACCTCCACCACCTCTGTCCCTCCCTCCACTTACCTCTCTACCATCCCAGGTAGCACCATACGTGTCATCTGCATAAAAAGAGAGACAGAGAGAGGGATTATGGGTGTTAGAGAGCAGAAAGCATGAGTGTTCTTTTTGCTGTGTGCATTTTTGTATTGCTGGCATCCATTCCCATAATGAGCACTGACCTGGCAAACAGAGGTGATGTTGATGTTCACCATTGTGTCGATGAACTGCAAAGGCAGAACAAAAAAAACAGATTTAGTTCTGGGTAAATCGCTGAGGAGTAATGTTTTCATAGAACAGCTTGTGTGTGATTGACCTCTGGAGGTCATAGGTCATCTTGGTACACAATAGATGGGAAGAGAACAATCACAAGGCCATTCAGACTCACACTATCCAGGTTGGGAACGTTGAGGAAGAATTCAGGAGAGGAGTAGGACATTCCCACATTATTCACTATGGATAAAAGCCATATAGAATAGAGTCAGGACTTTAAAATACAAGATAATTTAAGGGAATGAAAGAAGTGATCAACACATGCCTCTCTGCACTTCTAACCAAAGGGGGGCAGCAGAGTTTTAAAAGAAGACCAAGTCATCCACAGAGAACCATCTGAAGGATGGACTGCCTCTCTCACTTACCCAGAACACCAACCTCTAGCCCGGTAAGACCAGCTTCAATCTTGGGATATATGTTCGTCTCGCTGAAGTCTGCAGCGATGGATTTGGTCTCAATGCCATATTTGCTCTCTAGGAGGGAAGATACATGAAGACGCTGTTACTGTAAAATTAAAAAAAAAAAAAAAAAAAAAAAAAAAAAAAAAAATCACTGAACACACAATGAACAGGGAGCTTTCTAGGGACAGAGAAACTGTAGAGGGGGATTCAGATGTCAATACAACTCATTGTCAAGCTTTGATTATTTAAATCAGCTGTGTAATGCTAGGGAAAAAGAAAACGTGAACCCAGCCGGGGCCCCAGGACGGAGTTTGTGAAAGCATGCTCTAGTCCAGTGTTTCTTTCTCAATCCTGGACCAGGGGACCCAAAGGGGGGCACATTTAGGTTCACTCTAACACACACACCTGATTCAAAACAAAGGCTTTGTGAAGAGTTTAATAAAGTGTGAGTGCTAGGGCCAAAACAACAGTATGTTATAGTATGTTATACTGGTCGTGGGGACCTAAAGGGCTGCATATTGTACCACAGCTCCATTAACACAGTCCCAATACCACAGCTCCATTAACACAGTCCCAATACCACAGCTCCATTAACACAGTCCCAATACCACAGCTCCATTAACACAGTCCCAATACCACAGCTCCATTAACACAGTCCCAATACCACAGCTCCATTAACACAGTCCCAATACCACAGCTCCATTAACACAGTCCCAATACCACAGCTCCATTAACACAGTCCCAATACCACAGCTCCATTAACACAGTCCCAATACCACAGCTCTGTTAAAACAGTCCACAGAGGAATCATAATGTCCTGTTAGAATATACCAGCACCACCCACCATCAATGCAAAGACATTGTTGGCTTGTCAACAGCCTTACTTCAAAACTGACTGTGTCTAGCATGTACTACAACTCAGACCCACCAGTATGGAACTTCTTCCACACAGAGGAACAAGCACTCTATGAAGCCTTCTGTATGTTATTTATATCCAGATATCCATCTACACTATCAGACAAACCGGTCCAGATAGGCAGCTACACTAACCGGTCCAGATAGGCAGCTACACTAACCGGTCCAGATAGGCAGCTACCTTAACCGGTCCAGATAGGCAGCTACCTTAACCGGTCCAGATAGGCAGCTACATTAACACATACACAGGTTTGCGTTGGTTAGGGGAAGCAACGGAAAGTGTTTTAAAATATTTTGCAACGGGAAACAAAAATGCGAGCCCAGGTAGTTCCTGTTTTCTGCTTAATGAACATACCCCAGGTGTATCCACTCACCGATAGACTTGGCCACATCATCCAGCTTCTCCTGGGTGCGGCTGATCAGGACAATGGAAAACCCCCTCCGAGCCAGCTGTGGAGACAGACAGACTGCTAGACACCAACAAGGACACTGAACACGATCATTAAGACAGGCCATAAAAGAGGGTCTAACATTCAACACTACCACACCCAACTGTACCCTGGTTAAACCCCTCTCTCTCTTTGATGAGAGTCACTGTGGTTCCCTTGGAGTGGCCTGACATGCCTGAAACCCTGGGAATCTCTTACCTCCTCCGCATAGGCTTTCCCGATTCCATCCGTGGCTCCAGTCACAACTGAAGGGAAGGGAGGAGAGGGGGTGTATTAGTCAAGGTTAAAACAAACAACACTGACACTGCTCACAAAACTGACCCAGAACACACTGATTCCATTCTAGTCAACGGGTCAAATACCTATTTGTATACAAGTATCAGACCTGGGTGAAATACATCAGCATTTAATTATTTGTATAAATGTAGTGAAAAATGATATTCCACATAAAAATTATTACATGAACAATGCATTCTGTGTCCTTGCACTGTCACCTGTGGCACTGTCATTAAGTGAGAGAGAAGAGGAAGAGAGAATATTGGTAGAAAAGATTGAGGAAGAAGAGGACTACTATGATGCAGGTACTGAAATATACTTTGTTTCCCAAACTCTCCACCCAACTCTCCACCCATCCCTCCCTCCTCCACTACACCCAACTCTCCACCCATCCCTCCCTCCCTCCCTCCTCCACTACACCCATCCCTCCCTGCTCCACTATACCCAACTCTCCACCCATCCCTCCCTGCTCCACTATACCCAACTCTCCACCCATCCCTCCCTCCCTCCCTCCTCCACTACACCCAACTCTCCACCCATCCCTCCCTCCCTCCTCCACTACACCCAACTCTCCACCCATCCCTCCCTGCTCCACTATACCCAACTCTCCACCCATCCCTCCCTGCTCCCCAGCACACACGTAAGTGTAATTGAAACAGAATACCCTGAATCCTCCACCTCATTTATGAATGGCTCTAGTCTTCTTACACAATCAGGTTATTCTCTCAATCACCTCTGCTTCAGTGAGCGAGAGGGAAGAGCAGTACAACAGCTACACACAGTTTCTAAATAAGCTACATACAACGCATTTCAAACTTGGTTGAAACGTACCAACATTTAAAATGTCCCTTTGCTGCAAACACAAGCAACCCTGTACTTAATCAGCAGACCAGGATACGACTGCTATTCAGCAGGCCTTGACAGCTAGCCTGAAATCCAGAGCTGTTTGGTGTCAACATTCCATTCCTTGTACTCCGTGTCGAATGTTAGCACAAATGTTTTGTCATACGCTTCAATTTAAATTTCCAGGGGTTTCTTTTTATTTAAATTATGTAAAAACTTTCTGGAACCAGTCCACTTCTGGGTGCGATAGCTGCAGAAGTGTTGTGCAGTCACATGGTCAAAGCCTGCCCTAACCTGGTGTTAACACTTCAAATATAGATAGATGATAGATATTTTATTGATCCCAGAGGGGAAATTTCTTCGTCAAGCAGCGACGAATAAACACAGGGCAGGTGCAAAATGCCAGAATGAAATACACAAATACAGATACACGATACATAGAGCGGCAGTATGAAAATGTATAGAAATACAAGAAGTCTGGAGGGCAACAAGCTATAAAAAGACATTGCATAGTATGGGTGAATGGCTGCATATGTACACTATACATTGTTAGAGTGATAGGTGAAAAGAAAAATGATAAAAATATTGCAAATTGATCTAGATAAATAAGGAGTATTTGCATGGTTAACTAAACAGGTTCGATGGCAGAGAGATACTTAATTATAATATAATAATTAGCTGGGTGCTTACATGTCCTATTCCACACATGTGTATTGATACACCTGTGAATTGAAGTGTGTTTTTTTGCATATGACACTCTTCCCGAGACACCCTCAGAATGGGGTCACAGCAGAGGTATACCATAATCAACGGTTGATCCTGGAGAAATTAGGGTTAGGTGGCGTGCTCAAGGGCACAATGACAGATTTTTCAAATTGTTGGCCTAGGTGTTCGAACTAGGGACCTTTCACTTACTTGCTCTAAGCTACCTGCCGCCCCTAATGTGGTAATCCTGCTGTGGTAAGCCTGTGGATGTAACCCTGGTGACATAATTAATGGCCTTGCCCTAGCAGTAAGGTTGGGTAAACATTAATGTAGACTATTACTCCCTTCTGTGAGGAAAGGCAGACTCATGCTATTCCTAGCAATACTCATGTGTTGCCTAAGAACCTCAGAGGTCGCTGTGAGTCCCAGAGGACAACAGGGCAGGCCAGCCTTTCAGTGTGATAAGATGCACAACTAAATCAGCATTTAGCAGTGGCCACAACATGAATACATATACAGTACCAGTCAAACGTTTGGACACACCTATGGAATCATGTAGTAACCAAAAAAGTAGGCAGTCATTTTAAATAAGAATTTGTTCATATCGGACTTGCCTAGTTAAATAAAAATGCATAGTTTTGATGTCGTCACTATTGTAGTTAAAACGTAGTGTAAACTAAAATGACTACGCTATAAAGTATGTAGTAAAGATAGCATATTTGAAAACTAGCTAAAAACTAGACAGTCAGGGAGAATCTACAATTCTAAACATTTCATGGCATTTCAACCATTGATTTAGTTATAATGTTTGAGTCCCCCTGACATTAGAAGGCATAAACCATAGCACGCTAACTGGTGGCTACAATATCCTACTGATAGCGAGGAGAAAAGTATTGTCTGATTCACTATAAGTTCACCTGAACCATACTGTACTGGGTCGAGGGTGACAGATTGAAGTACTGGCAGGGCTTCCTCATGACTAGTTCTCTAACTGGGCATTTTGACTTCTCTCTGCAGCCATTAGTTTCGCCCACGACTGGCTCGTGTGAAGTACAATTCATACGCCGTGTTTTAACGTTTAGAAACGTCAATAACCATCGCTTGAGATACGGCACATAAACATAACATATTGCCCTTAGATTTCATCAGCGAGAAATATTTTTTTGAATATCGCTTGTTAGCCACTCACCTGCCCATTTCCCGAGTTTAGCAGGCGACACCAGCCGTCCATTCCCCAGCACCCATACTCTGAGCCCGGACAGCAGCCGGTACAAGCAGCACACTGAGAAATAGGCCGCTGTCAACGCGCCAGTCCAGAAGAGCGGTGTCTCCACCGCGTTTAGCAAAGCCTCTCCGGATGACGACATGATATTTGCACAATTAATTTGTGAGATTAAATGTATGCATTTATAAATGGCTGTCCACAATAAATGAATCTACCGCAAAAACCCTCTTGGACATGGTGCATCCAATAACGTGAGCTCGTGCTTTTATATTTGGCTTTGCTTCCGCGTCTGACACTTCCGCATTCGTTGGTTTACATCACTGATTTGTTGAGGTTGGAATCCGTCAAAACATGCTCCTTTTCGATACGTTTATATTTGCGTCAATTCGTGGGACAGCAATGACATGTTAATAAACAGCCATTCTCATTAAGTATTTTTTTATCTTTATGAACGAGGAAGGCGGGACCAACACTTTCATGATATCTGACTGGATTAATATTTATGACACCAGATGTTCAAATATCTGATTGGTTTGTGCTGTATTATTGTCCGAAGTAACAAACAGGACTCGGATTATTGATGGGATTATTTCACTTGATCTGGCGACACCTGTATATAGATTTCATTGTCTGTGTTCTATGTTCTGTGTTTTCTTATATATATAATTATAATAATAATAATTTATATTATTACTGGACTCCACAGTGGAGGTCAAAAACTTCAAGTTCCTTTGCTTGCACATCACTGATGACCTGAAATGGTCCCTTCACACAGGCAGTGTGGTGGAAAAGGCACAACTGCACCTCTTCAACCTAAGGAGGCTGAAGAAATTCAGCTTGGCCCCCAAGAACCTCAGAAACTTTTACAGATGCAGCATTGAGAGCATCCTGTCAGGCTGTATCACTGCCTGGTAAAGCATTTGCACTGTCCGCAAAACGCAGGGGTCTCCAGAGGGGGTGTGGTCAGCCCAACACATCATCAGGGGCACACTGCCTTCCCTCCAGGACATCTACAGCACCCGGTGTCACAGGAAGGCCAAGAAAATCACCAAGGACCCCAGCCAGCCAACTGAGCCACGGCCTGTTCACCCCTCTACCATCTAGAAGGAGGAGACAGCACAGTACAGTTGCAGCAAAGCTGAGACAGAGAGACTGATAAACAGTTTCTATCTCCAAGCCATCAGACTGATAAACAGCTTCTATCTCCAAGCCATCAGACTGATAAACAGCTTCTATCTCCAGGCCATCAGACTGATAAACAGCTTCTATCTCCAAGCCATCAGACTGATAAACAGCCTGTACTAGCCGGCCTCCACCCAGAACACTGCCATTGTTTTACTGTAATATCTGTGTTTTTGCATGTGCATTGACTGGTTAATACATTTTATGCTGCACACATACCGTTTTCTAAACTTATCCATTCTGTTGGATTTATAGCTCCCATTACTGAGATGGTTGTTCCAGTTCAGATGATTGAGGAATTGTCCGTAGAGCTGCGAGACAGGATTTTGTCAAGGCACACATTTGGGGAAGGGTACCAAAACATTTCCGGCCAAACTGAGCAATCGGAGGAGAAGGGCCTAGGTCAGAGAGGTGATCAAGAACCTGATGGTCACTCTGACAGAGCTCCAGAGTTCCTCTGTGTAGATGGAATAACCTTCCAGAAGGACAACCATCTCTGCAGCACTCCACCAATCAGGCCTTTATGGTAGATGGGCCAGACGGAAGCCACTCCTCAGTAAAAGGCACATGACAGCCCGCTTGGAGTTTGCCAAAAGGCACCTAAAGGACTCTCAGACCATGAGAAACAAGATTCTCTGGTCTGATGAAACCAAGATTGGCCTGAATGCCAAGCGTCACATCTGCAGGAAACCTGGCACCATACCTACGGTGAAGCACAGTGGTGGCAACATCATGCTGTGGAGGATTTTTTTTCAGTGGCAGGGACTGGGAGACTAGTCAGGATTGAGGGAAAGATGAACTGAGCAAAGTACAGAGAGATTCTTGATGAAAACCTGCTCCAGAGCACTCAGGACCTCAGACAGGGGCGAAGATTCACCTTCCAACAGGACAACGACCCTAAGCACACATCCAAGACAAAGTAGGAGTGGCTTCGGGACAAGTCTCTGAATGTCCTTGAGTGGCCCAGCCAGAGCCCGGACTTGAAAATTATTGAACATTTCTGGAAAAACCTGTGCAGCGTCGCTCCCCATCCAACCTGACAGAGCTTGAGAGGATCTGCAGAGAAGAATGGGAGAAACTCCCCAAATACAGGTGCGCCAAGCTTCTAGCGTCATACCCAAGAAGACTTGAGGCTGTAATCGCTGCCAAGGGTGCTTCAACAATGTACTGAGTAAAGGCTCTGAATACTCAGTACAAGCTCAAAGCCAATTACGACAGGCTTTAAATGCTGGAGCAATAGAGCAATTTAAAGAAATTAACCCTTTTTATTTTATGGATAGTTTTTCTCTTAATGTGGACTCCTCACTTGAGGTGCTATATTCTGTTTGTTTACCCCTCTTGGACTCAGTAGCCCCACTTCATGTCAAAAAGTGTAAGTTTAGATCAGAGCCCTGGCTGAATGATGTGACTCGTGGGTTGAGGATAACCTGTAGAAAATTTGAACGAAAATGGAAAAAAGATAAGTTACAGGTATCTTTTCAAATGCTACGGGAGTCTCAAGATAACTATCAAAAAACTGTACAGATGGCTAAGAGAAATTACTTTGCAGAAGTAATTACAAATAATAGTAGTAAGCTGCAAGTTTTATTTAATATAGTAAATTGTGTTTTTAATCCAAAATTAGATGTTCTACTTCACCTGTCACCCATTACTTGTGAGACTTTTCTGGATTATTTTGTCCGAAAGATCTCTGACATTAAAACCACAATCAAACCTAGTTTGTTTGATCCTTCTGTTGTTCGGCCACCATTTGTTATATTTGACCATTTTGAAATGATTTCCTTGCAGTCACTAGCTGAGGTAATCAAACAGTCAAAAATAACTGACTGTTCATTAGACATTATTCCAGCTAAATTGATAAAGGAAGCATTTGATGTTCTTGGCCATAGTATTTTAGTCATTATAAATAATAGTCTCTTAACTGGAGTTGTTCCTAAACATTTTAAATATGCTCTTGTCCAGCCCCTTTTGAAAAAAACTCATTTGGACCCAGCTGTTGTATCAAACTACCGGCCAATCTCGAAGTTACCTTTTCTGTCCAAGGTTCTGGAGAAGGTCGTTTTGAATCAAATAAATAGTTTTTTGATTCGGAACGATATCTTTGAAGTCTTTCAGTCAGGTTTTAGGGCTTTTCACAGTACTGAGTCTGCCTTGATCAGGGTTTTAAACGACCTACTGACTGCAGTTGACGCAGGATCTTCAGCAGTTCTTGTTTTATTAGACCTTAGCGCTGCGTTCGATGCCATTGACCACGACATTTTACTTTCACGTCTAGAAAATGTAGTAGGAATTCAAGGTACAGCACTTGCATGGTTTAAATCTTTTCTTTTAAACAGAACCTTTTCGGTAAATATTGGTTGAGATAGTTCACAACCTGCCTCTCTGCTTAGTGGGGTTCCACAGGGGTCCATTCTTGGCCCAATCTTGTTCTCCTTGTATTTGCTACCCCTTGGGTCAATTTTTAGCAAGCATGGAATACCCTTTCACTTTTATGCAGATGATATGCAAATTTATCTCCCTCTGAAAAAAAACAGCAGGAACCAAATAGAGTTGTTGCGAAATTGTACACATGACATTAAGTCATGGTTATCTTTTAAAAAATTTAAACTAAATGAAGAGAAAACTGAAGTTGTGTGGTTTGGAGCTCCAAATAATCTTGATGATCTGGGCGATTTGGCCCCCTTTTGTAAGCCATTAGTCCGAAATCTAGGTGTTCTTTTCGACAGTGATCTTAAGTTTGAGAGACAGATTTATTCTGTTGTTAAGTCTTGTTTCTATTATCTGAAATTAATAGCGAAAGTGAAACCATTTCTGTCTACTAGTGATCTCGAAAAGCTCATTCATGCATTTATATTTACAAGACTAGATTACTGCAATGCGTTATATGTCGGCATAAATAAAACACTGATAAATCGCTTACAATTAGTTCAAAATGCCGCTGCAAGACTTTTGACGGGTACTCGTAAGCGAGACCACATTACCCCAGTATTGAGCTCTTTAAATTGGCTACCAATTGACTACAGAATAAATCTCAAAATTTTAATTTTTGTTCACAAATCACTGCATGGTATGGCTCCATTGTACCTTGTAAATCTTATTAAGAAATACGAACCAAAACGGTCCTTGAGGTCAGCTGACCAGCTGGTTTTAACGACTCCAAGAACAAAGCGGAAAAGTGGAGATCGAGCATTTGTAGCGATAGCTCCTAAACTCTGGAATGATCTACCACCTTTTATTAGATTGGAACGTACATTTACTGTTTTTAAACATAAGCTTAAAGAATACCTCCTAGCTCTAGCATTTGATGGGGTTTAGTAGTTGCATTTGTAGGTTTATCAAACTGAGGGGTTTATTTTATTTTATTGATATTTTATGTGGTGTTAATGATGTATGTTGTCATGATTGTTTATGTGTTTGTACAGCACTTTGTTCAATGACAAGTTGTGTAAAAGTGCTTAATAAATAAAATAAACAAACAAAATAAACAAACTTACGTAAATGTGATTTATTTTATAATTTTTTACAAGCAAAATGCATTCAATTGTTTTTTCCCTCATCATTCTACACACAATACCCCATAATGACAAAACCAAAACTTTTGCTTTGTCATCATGGGATATTGTGTGTAGATTGATGAGGGAAAAAACAATTGAATGCATTTTAGAATAAGTCTATAACGTAACAAAATGTGGAAAAAGTCAATGGGTCTGAATACTTTCCGAATGCAGTGTATGTAATGTATTGCCATAAATAGTACAATTTTAAAGGCTAATAAGTCTTGCTAGAAAATAAGAAAAATATGATTTTCGGGTGGGGGGGGGGGGGTTGGGGGCACAAAGGCTTAGCTTAATAAACATATGAAGATCACATGCCAAGTGATGTTGCACCTCTCTGGAATGTCTCATGTTGATTTACCTGAATCCTAATATATTCAGAAATATTTATTCTTTCTCTTTTTAACAATTAAATGTGCCAAAGGACCAGAAGATCTGCATCATAAAGCTTCGTTTGTCTTTCGTTTCAACCCGAAAATGAAGAATATAATCATAACCGCCAGCTCCCTTGTGTCATTATCCTGTTGGAGGACCCATGACCTGCGACTGAGACAGAGCTTTTGGACACTGGGCTGTACGTTTCGCTCCAGAATGCCTTGATAGTCTTGAGATTTCATTGTGCCCTGCACAGATTCAAGGCACCCTGTGCCAGGCGCAGCAAAGCAGCCCCAAAACATAACGGAGCCTCCTCCATGTTTCACTGTAGGTATGGTGTTCTTTTCTTTGAAAGCTTCATTTTTTCATCTGTGAACATAGAGCTGATGTGAGTTGCCAAAAAGCTCCAGTTTTTCTCCCAGAAGGATTGTGGCTTGTCAATATGCATTTTAGCAAATTCCAGTCTGGCCTTTTTATGTTTTTCTTTCAAAAGTGGAGTCCTCCTGGGTCTTCTTCCATGGAGCCCACTTTCACTCAAAAAGCGACGGATGGTGAGATCAGAAACTGACGTACCTTCACCTTGGAGTTCAACTTGTATCTCTTTGGCAGTTATCCTTGGTTCTTTTTCTACCATTCACACTATCCTTCTGTTCAATCTGGGGTCCATTTTCCTTCACCTTTATCATGCTGGTCTATTATTCTCTTTCCGATCTCCTCAGACAACTCTCTCCTTTGCTTTCTCTGGTCCATGTTCACTGTGGTGCAACAATGATACCAAACAGCACAGTGACTACTTTTCTCCATTTAAATAGGCTGAATGACTGATTACAAGATTGGAGATGTGTGTGATACTAATTAAATAAACTTATTTGTTTGAAATGTCACTATAATCCAATTATTTATTATATTTTCTAAGGGGTTCCAACAAATGTGTCCAGGCCATTTTAGAATATCTTTGTAGAATAATCAATAATTCATCTCTTTTCACAGCTTCTTTGCTTTATTCTATGACATACCAAAGGCATGCAAGTATACATGATAAACTTTTCAGGAGGAATTAAGCACTATCTCAATGAGCTGTAAAGGTACCAACACATTTGAGCACGTCTTTATATATCTCCACTACAAACACAGTTGATTGACGTGAAATATTTGCTCCTTAAATTTTAAAGCACATAGACTCACACTTCATGATGTATAATGTCTCCTTATTCGGTCTACTACAGGGGGGCTGTTTGTTGGAGATCGTCTATGTTTATTTTCATATTACATAACTTCAAGACTATACCACTTGTATTTATACCATCCGATAAAAGCCTAGAATTACATTCCAACACTTTTTTTCAGATTGTTATCCAGCTAATCAACACTTTATGTGGAATGTCTTCATACTTCAGCCATTACTAGAGGCTACCAAGTGGACACACTAACATAAAAAAGTCATAGATTAGGTGAATATTCTCTAATGTAGACTAATAAGGTAACAACCTTTACAGGTTCTGAAAATTGCTTGTTTGCCAAAAGAAGTGCACAATGTGGTATTTTAATATTTTATTGCAACTCTAAAAGAACATATAGAGCAATCAGTCACAAAGAAAAACCAACATGTAGTAATTTACATAAAGTCATAAACACATGAAAGCAACACATGAAAGCAATTTTCTACCGAAAATAAGACCCATTTTATCCATATCTATGGATGATGGTCTAACTGATTAACTGATACATTCTGCATACACTGCATCAGATTTATTCTCAAGCATGCATTGTTCATGGCCGGTCTGCATTTTGTGTAACACAAAAAGTGCAACAAGAAGACCTTGCATCAATCTGTACTGACTAACATATCCGTAACTACATATGAGGACACCGAGGTCAAGGCCTCTGTAATTTGTTCTAATTTGAAGAAAAATAATGAAAAACATATATGTTGTACACAAAGAAAATCAATTAGGAGTGGAATCATTAAGTGTTTTTTTGTTCGCCTGCAGCCCCTGGATTTGCTTTTTAAACAGCACATTCACCCCTCTGTCAAACAGCTAACTCCGCCCTCTCGCGATACAAAGAACTACCCCAGCTCGCAGTACGCTCTGATGACAGTGTGTTTGCGAGATGCACAGACATCACCTAAACAAACAAAAATGGACCCTCGGAGAATGAGTTCACAGCTGGTTAATATTTGCTTATAGATATGTCATTCAGGTGGCTGACGGCAGACTTATATTGCAGTAAAGTTGAAGCTGGCTAGTATTCCTTAGTCAGCTAGAAGGATGAAGTAAGACGCTAACGTTAAACGGAGCCTACCTCAGCACCAGAAAAAAATACTCTACTAAATTATCATAATAACTTTGCTTTACAGAGAGTGTTGAGTTGAATCTCAGGAATTAGTGTCAAAGAACTACACTTCCCAGAGTGTACCAGCAGCAGCAAACTGGCTGCTTGTCACCTGATCAGTCATTGTCACTGATTTGGAGCACCTGTGAAAACATGGTCCTCAGTCATTCAGACAAACAAACTTCAGAGAGAAGACGCTCCAAGTTCACTCGTAGGTTCAGTCCAAAGACGCCAATGGTCAGTGAAATGTTTTATTTACTTTCATGGTGTTTGAAATGCTGCTTAATGTGTTCGAGCTATGTTTAACTGCTGTGTAGATTGGTTAAGGAACACATTGCAGCATTGACTTCATTGATTTTGTGTTAAATGGGTTTGTGCAAAATATTTCATTTTGAGTTTGAAAATATAAGATACAAAAGGATGGTACAAAGTAAAAAATGTTAAAAGTCATTAAGAATGTTTAATTAAAATGGTAACTTTTGTTCTCTGTCTTTAAAGGTTTACAACCTAATTCACTGAACAGACCAATCAACTGACAAAGCCAAAAATAAAAGTGATTGAGTTGGAAATTTGAGTTGTCCTTGTGTCCTTTGGAAGTTGAACAAGAGGAGGACTTGACAGTTGTAAACCACGCGGAGCGGCCTGGCCCTGAGGATAAACGGCTTCAGATCCATAAATAAGCTGCTGACGCAGAGGAAGTCAAGATGGCGGAAGATGTCCTGGGGAAGTCGGTCCAGCAGCTCAAGAAGGAGAGGACCACTGCAAAAAGTAGCTTCACCAGACAAGCCAACTTCATTTCAAGAGAAGCAAGCAGCATGCTTCAAGTGGAGTTAAAAGAGGAATTCACTAAGCTTTCAGACTGTTTCAGAAAGATGCTCGATGCCAATGATGACTACAGGATTGGACTGGAGGCTGACATTAAGACTGAGGATAAGGAAGCAGGTCTTGATGAACAGCAAGAGGCCGACATTGATAGATCTGTAAATGAAGGTGAAAGAAAATTGGCGGAAATAAGAGACATTGTTCAAACAAACCTGTGGTCGAGGTATGGAAGGAGTGAACTTCTTGTGGCAATCCTGGAAGCAGAAAAAACCAATGATAAAGCGGCTGATGTACCTGTGGAAAGTGCCAATTTAGAGGGCTATGAAGTGCACCTCGCTCTCTTGGACAAGAGAATAAAAGAGGCCATCTCAGCAATGTCAACATGGGAGAGATGGATCCCTGTAGAATTAAAGGATGAATTAGATGGCGGAATCAAGGACGTAAGAGCATCCTACTACAGGCTTGAGAGAAGGAAAGCTGAATTTGCCACTGCACGGACGATCAACGAGCAAGGCACAGGAGTGAAACTACTACCCCAACCGGCAACATCCACTCCAATAGTGAGAATCAAGCCAACCTCTCTACCTATCTTCAATGGAAGCAAGAGAGAATATCACAGATGGAGGAAAGACTGGGAAAGCCTGCAAAAGCAGGGAGAGCCATCCGGATCAACTGAAGTTAAGAAAATTCAACTCTTGGAGAGTGTGGATGACAAAATCTCAAAAGACCTCAGACTTTCAACCTACACCACTGCCAATGACATGTTCAGAGTCCTGGAAAACAGATATGGCAACAAGTCAACCATCACAGTGGAAATCCTTGAAGAGCTGGAGAAGATGCCACATGTGAAAGGGAACCAGCCAAGAAAGGTCATTGACCTCATACAGTCGGTGGAGAAGGCCCTAGCAGATCTTACAGAGTTAGGAAACTCTGGAGCCATAAAGAACCCACTGGTAATTAAGACCATTGAAAGCAAGTTGCCTGACCTTATTAAAAGAGACTGGGTGATGTTCATGGTTGAACCCAGAAACAATGTCACATCAGACAACCACTTTGTCATGCTCTTGAAGTTCCTGAAAAGTCAAGAAGAAATACTAGAGAGACTCGAGCAGCTCAGAACTGTGGAGAAGGTGGAGAAATCAGACCGTTCAGACAAGAAGTATGACCGAAAGATTGCCTCAACAAAAACCACAAAGAGAGAAGAGCTTGATGAGGCCTGTGGTGTCTGTGGTGATAGAGGGCACAACAATAAAATCTTCTTCTGTAAAAAGTTCAAAAGACTTAAGCTACCTGAAAAGAAAGCTGTATTGAGAAAGCTGGGAGCATGCAGAAAATGTCTCGGATGCCATGCTGAAGATGGATACTGCAGAGACACTTTCCTATGCAGAAATAAAGACTGTAAAAGGGAAGGTGCCCCAGACCACCATTTTTTCCTCTGCCCAAAGGGAGAAGTCAAAAGAGGGGAAGAGAGAAAGAGTGGAAAAGACAGCAAAGGTGAAATCAAACTAACGGAGGAGCAAGAGGAGATCTTGTCTGAACTTGCCCCAGAAATGGCAGATCGATGCAGAAAGGCTTTCACCAACACCAACAAAACCGCAGTGACACTCGATGCTTCAGGCCAGTCTGAGCTACTGCAGAGGAATGGGCTCCCTGAACTTCCTGTCATCATGATGCTGATGCAAGTCACTGCAAATGCAGGGCAGAAGATTGGGACTTTAATTGACCTTGCTTCAGATACAAACTACATTACCCATAAGGCTGCTGAAAGACTGAGGTTAAGACATGAGAAGATGACTTTAGTTGTGCATGGGGTTGGTGGTATGGCCATGGAAGTGAACACAAAGGTATCTCCTCAAAGTCAGAGTCAAGACACCTAAAGGAACAGAGAGAGCTCATGAAATGGTCTGCTACGGCTTGGATGAAATCGCCAGAGTGCATCAAGTAATTGAACCTGAGAAGTTGAAAAAATTCTTCCCAGAAGTCAGACTTGAAGAACTGGAAAGGCCAGAAGAGGTTGAACTTCTCATTAGCCACCGAGAGGGAAGACTCGCTCCCCAGAGGGTAAAAATCATCGGAGACCTCGTCTTATGGGAGGGTCCATTGGGGAAGACGGTGGGTGGAGCACATCCCGACTTATTTGAAGAAGTGGAGGTTGCAGCATATGAGTCCAAGACACACTTCGCTCGCTCCATGAGGACAGCAGCTGTCAAATATCAAGAAATTGCAAGTCCAACAACTGACACAGCCCAGCTACAGCAGGAGGATGTGGCTCAGACCAAATTTACAGCTGCCAGTAACTGTGAGTTCCTTGAGTGGTGGCACTGGGACAGCATTGGAGCTGCATGTGAGCCAAGATGTGGAGGATGCCGATGTGGAAACTGTCCACCAGGAGGAAAAGAAATGACCCTGGCAGAGGAGAGAGAACTGGATATCATTAAAGGAGGCCTCACCTACAAGAAGGGGGATGCTCACACACCAGCTCCACATTGGGATGCAAAGTATCCTTGGACGGTAGATCCAGCCTCTCTCCCAAACAACAAAGGTGCAGTCCAGGCTTGTTTCTTAAGGATGGAAAAGCAACTAAGCAGAGAGCCAGACTGGAAAGTCGCATATGCTGCTCAGATCCATGAAATGGTCGAACGAGGCGCAGCCATAAAACTCACCAACAAAATCATGGATGAGTGGAACGGACCAGTGTGGTACGTAAGCCACCTGGTGGCGCCAAACCCTCATTCGGTGACAACACCAATTCGTATTGTATGGAATAGTAGCCAGAAATACAAAGGCGTGGGGATGAATGATCTTCTTCTGAAGGGACCAGACGTTCTCAACCCTATCAGAGCTGTCCTGCTGAGGTTCAGAGAAGGGACGTATGCATCTCTAGGAGACATCAAAAAGATGTACAACTCTGTATGGCTAGAGGAGCGTGAGATGCATCTTCACAGGTTCCTCTGGAGGGACAGCCCAGATGGAGAGATAAGTGAATATGCAATTACCAGAGTCAACATTGGGGACAGACCTGCTGGTTGCATTGCTCAGTTGGCTATGAGGGAAACAGCCCGCCTGCCCAACTTTCTTCACTTGGAGGAGGAGCGCAGAGTCATTGAAGAGGACAGTTATGTGGATGACCTCTTAACCTCCCAAAATGACCTAAATACACTTGACAAAATCACAGCAAATGTTGAAGAGATCTTGAAAGCTGGAGGCTTCTTCCTCAAACCATGGGTCCGGTCAGGGCAAAGTGGGAGGCAAGGAATGGAGACGGAGGGTCTAACAGAAACACAAGGTAAAACCTTAATTCTTCCAAATCAAATGAGGGACGAAGACAACAAAGCCTTGGGTATCGGCTACCAAATGGATGAAGACAAGCTCTACACATTAACCTCAGTTAACTGTTCTAAAAGGAAGAAGAAGATGAGAGTTGGAAAAGATCTTCTCAAGGAGGAGGTAAGAACTGAGACACCTAAACCACTGACTAGGAGGGCTCTCTTAAGCCAAGTGGCTGGACTGTACGACCCAATTGGCTTAGTTACACCTGCCAAACAGAAAGGAGCAATTCTTGTTAGGAAAGCATTCCAAGAGGGAGGGGGTGGGAAACTAACCCAAGAAACCTGGGACCAACCTCTCTCAGACAGCCTCAGAGAAGAAGCCATACTGCTTTTTGAAGAATATGTGCAGCTTGGACAGGTGAAATTCCACAGGAGCCTCACACCAGCTGGCTGGGAAGGGAAACCTTGGGGCATCACATTCTCTGATGGAAGTGACAAATCCTATGGAGCTGTGATGTACTTAAGATGGGAGACAAGTCAAGGCACTAAAGTTCGATTCGTTGAATCAAAAGCCAAGCTGACACCCCTGGATCAGAAGGGAGAAGCTGTAAAAGCTGAGATCTGTGGTGCTGTCTTCGCAGCCAGGATCAGGAAGTATGTGGAAAAGCATGCTCGAATGAAGATCGAGAGATGGTTCCATCTACTTGACAGTCAAACGGTCTTGGGAGCCATTCAAAGAGTCAGTTATGGGTACAAAACCTTCTTTGCAAATAGAGTGGGTGAAATCCAGAAGGCTGGACTAGTGCAAGACTGGTGGTGGATCCGTGGAGATCTAAACATAGCTGACATCATAACAAGAGGGGGCGCTCCTGAAGATTTGAAGGAGAATTCCACATGGCAAAATGGACCAGAGTTCCTGAAGTGGCCAGTAGAGAAGTGGCCTATAAAATCAGCTGGAGAGGTTGCAGCTCATGCCAGGGAGAGTGTAAACAAGCTCCAGAGGAAGGCATTCTCAGGTGCATTAACAAGAGCTCAAGCAAGAAGGAGTCAGCAGAAAGAAGACCTACGAGGCACTCAGGAAAGTCCAAAGAGTGAAACTCAAGAGGGAATACCTGTGGTAAACCGAACTCTTCTTCTAAGAAGGAAGCCCACTGGCTGGGTTAAAGATCTTGTGGAAGTAAGAAGATCCAGTAGCCTGTCCAAACTGGTGAGAGTTGTTGCCTGGGTTTGTCTAGCTGCCAAGCAGTGGCTGAAGAGGAAGTGCCGGGCCCCTAAACAGTCAAAGTGGGAGGTAAGATCCCCCAAGCAAGTTGTGCTGACTGTCAAAGAACATGAAGATGCACTCAAAGACATCTTCCTCGCAGCTCAAGAAGGTACAGTTTTTTCAGACACAACTCTAAGCAGACTGGCAGTATACAAAGATGTGAACTCTGGACTGCTAGTTTGTGGAGGCAGAATTCAGATGTTCAACGAAGATAAGACAGCAGTGCCAGTTTTACCATTTGAAGCATGGGTGTCTACACTGCTGGCACAGGAATCCCACAAAGCAAACCACGAGGGAGTGGCAGGAACCCTTCTCCGGATGAGGAAGAAAGCCTGGGTAATAAAAGGCCGTAGACTTGCCAAGAAAATGGTTGACAGCTGTGTGGTCTGCAGGAAAAACAAGGCAAAACAGTGTCAACAAATCATGGCTGACCTGCCTCTAGAGCGAACAGGCCCAGCTGCACCTTTTGAATTCACCACTATGGACCTGTTCGGCCCTTATGAAGTGAAAGATGAGGTCAAGAAGAGAACTAGACTCAGAGTATGGGGAATAGTCCTCTGCTGCATGGCTTCCCGAGCCATACACACTGAAGTGGTGAGTGACATGTCATCTGAAGGATTCCTGCTAGCCTATCAAAGGTTCACTTCACTGAGAGGACACCCCAGGAAACTCTGGTCAGACCCTGGCACTAACTTTGTGGGAGCCAGA